>JABASP010000347.1:0-57865 GCA_019776565.1 Sminthurinus signatus
ATGGTAGATATAAATAAAAGTAGAATGCTTTTGGTGGATTTTTCACATTTTTCTCCTTGTTTGTTTCAGAGAAAATCCACAAAGTCCATCTATGTTCTATATTCTACATTCTGCAGTGTACATGTTTTCTGTAGAGTTATACAGTGTACATTTATGCACTTAAACTTAGACTCAGACTCACAGGCACTGGGTCTGGATGTGGATGTGGGTTTAAAATGCTTTTGCCTGGTTGTTTTGGAGCTTTTGAGAACTGAATGAAATGAAGAAGAAGAAAAAAAAAGGAGACGAAGAAGTAGAAGAAGAAAAAGAAGAAGAAAAAGAAGAAGAAGAAAAAGAAGAAAAAGAAGAAAGTTGCGTTGCACTACCAGCATAAAAAAGTATCTGCAGTTTCTGGGATGACGAAACATGTTTGTATTTTTTTGTGTAAAACTTTCTACAGTTTTCTCCAGTAGTTTTCAACATAAGGAGAAAGTATGCTAGAGAAAGTGCATTTCTGTACTTGTTTTAGCATTGGATACTGGACATAAATTGGATTGGATGTGCCATGTCCTCTGTCCTTTCTGCAGTGGAATCAAGTAGAAAGTATAAAGTATAAAGTAGAACCATTTATTTATAATAATATAATAGAACATAACAGTGTAATGTAATGAGATGGCGGGGGAACGGAGAACGGAGAAAGGAGAAAGAAGAAGAAGGCGCATTACATAAATATCTACAATCTACAATGTACAATGTACAAGTTCAACTCGTTTGCATATAACACTCCATTATATCCTAATGAGTAGTCCTGCTCCTAGTCATATTTACTTATACAATATGCATGTTCAATGTTCAATGCTCATGCAGACAAACCACTATGAGGATGAGGATGAAGATGCTCTTTCTCCTTTTCCCTTGCTCTTCTTCCGTTTGACACGGAATACTTTATACTTTATACTATCCACAATCCACAGATATCTTGCTCTTGTGCCACTATGTCTTGTGTGTTGGCATTTTGCATATATGCACACATTGGCTTAGATGAATGCGCTCTACTTTCTCCTGTATCGACCCAAAACCAGAGACCAGAGACCAGAGTATTCTACAGTATATTCAATCTCGCTCAGTCTTCAGTGTTCAGCTCATGTATAAAATGTACAGAGTAGAAAGTAGATAGCTTCCTTTCACTTCAAATAGAATGGTATGGTTTGAGGTGCTACTGAAAAATCATGTAACACTTTGACCTCTTGCCCTTCATATTTTCTAGTTGAAGCGACCAACTTTTTTTTCATATCACACCGCATCACATAACATCAGAGAAAAGCACAACCTCTTCAACTTTTACTCTTTTACTTTAACTTTGACTCGGGCTTGGACTTTGACTAGAAACTTGTTCATGTTCAATCTTCATGTTCATGAGGAGGATAAAGATGAAACTTGTTCTTGTTCTCCTCCTTTCCTGTGTAATCTCATCCTCATGGTAGTTGCTATCGTAATCGTAATCGTAATCCCTGATTCTTGATTCTTGAGAAAAATCAGTGTACTGGGCATCAATATCATAAAAAACACCAAAGTCCAAAAAAGTTAAAGGGAAAACAGGACAGGAGAAAAGAAGAGATATGCACTTTCAAAGTAAACTACGAAATCGATCTACGTTATTTCAGTCATAACGTTTCCTACACAATATACATATACAGAAAATACTTTTTCCTTTATTTTCAAAGTCAGAGGTCTGATGTCTCATGATCTATTTCGTACTTTTTTTGTATCTTTGTAGTTCATGTGGATTTTTTCCATTTCGATTTGGAAATTAAATTGCAATAATAATGAACTCGGTCCGAGGAAAAGGGACAAAATGGACAAATTTTGATATATGACATGTAAGTTTTCCTGAAAACTTTCTTGTGGTGTTTTTACTCTAGAATAAAAAAAAAGAAAAGAAAAGATGGGGAAAATGAACTAAAATATTTAGTGGGGGAAGAAAATTACAGGAGCAATTTCAGTTTCAAAATTCACGCAAGGACAAGTTGAAATTTCCCCCTTTTTTCAAAGTACAACACACGAAATGCAGTGTAAATTTTAGATTGTACATTGTACATTGTACATATTATTGTTTCATTCCCTTAGAATTGTAGACTCTGAACCTGTGGATTTTTATTCTGTGGGGAGAGGGAAGAAAGCGAATCGGAGAGTGAAGGAAAGTGTGACTTTGAGTAAGAGTGTAGCTCGTTGAAGAAGGAGAGTGGACAGTGGATAGACAGCAAGTTGGAATTAGATTTAGAGGGTGGACCAAAGTACTAGAGGAGAGAGGAAACGGGATGAAACTCTGACAAGGACAAGAACGAGAACGAAAACGAGATGAGAGACGAAGGAATCTCAAGAGACGACCCAAACTCAGACGCAGACATATGAAAAATGAAAAAGATTGGGATGAAATCAGACAAGAGGAGAAGAAAAAAGAGAAAAGAGGACGATCAAATGATAAGAAATTTTTCATACAGTCACCACACACTCGACACTCGACACTCGACATTCAATGTCCAGTCCAAATTTCAACTCAGCCTGAAAAACAGAAACTATGGGAACAATACAGAATTCTGGTGAAAAATCCAGTTTACAATAAAGAATCAACCAGCTTTCTCTCCATCTCTCTTTATCTTATTTTTATAATTCCCACTTCAAATACTATGAAATATGAATAAAAATCCTACAGCTCCAAAATGAAAAATGAATCATCCGACTTTTCGCAGTATTCATTTTCATTTTACATTTTATGTCTTTTTGTGTCAAATGTCAAATATCAAATGTCAAACGTCAGAGATTAGGAAAACTATTACAATTATTTGAAATTCATCATTTAACACTGAGGCAAAAAAAGACAGGCTTTTCCTTTCTCTTGGAAAATGAATAAAATATTAAAGATAAAACATAAAACACAAAAAACATGATACATCAGTTTCTGAATGAAGGACTTTTGTAAAATGTAAAATGTAGTTTCAAGTTTCAAGTTCCAAGTTCCAAGTTCCAAGTTCCAAGGATTTCACAATCCCACTTATAAAACTCTCTCACTTGTCCTGTGTAAAACTACAGACAAAGAGACAAAGAGAGAAATAGACAAAGAAATAGATACAGATACAGATAAAATGATGGATTCCCTTTCAGAATGTGAATCTGCATCTGAATCTGCATCACAATGGACCGGCTTTTTAATAGTGATAATTAATTTAAAAATATGGATCATGAGAAACTGCACACTGTACTTGGTTTTGAATTTGCATGTTCAGTGTTCATACAACTGTAGATTGTACTCTGTACTCTGTGCATTATACATAAATGTGTCCTTTATTCTCCACGAGGATTTTGTCCGCAATTTTATGACAAAGGATGTGATACGAAGTGAAGGGAAGGGATGTGATGTGACATGATGTGTTGTGTTGTGACGGGAGCCAAATAGCGAACGGCGAATTCTGGATGGCGAAGAATGTTTTGTGGTCTATGAATAATGTGGAGAATGAATGAATAAATGAGTGAGTGAATGAACAAGAGAAAGAGCGGGTATTAGCGGGCACTACTTTCTCTGTCTACTGTCTACAACAGTCTAATGCCATGTCACATTCTTTTCATTCCTCATTCTTCTACACAAATGGCGATGGCGATGGGGATGGCGATGGTGTCTGTCTACTGTCTACTGTCTACTCTCAATCTATTCTACATTCTACATTCTACATTCTTTATTCTCTCTGTGAATTTACTTTCTCTTTCTCTTTTTCTCTGGAAAAAATAAGGACACAACAAGAGAAAAGAAATTCTATATGCAAAATTCTATTCTCCCTTGAGTTCCCAGTCTCCAGTCTCCAGTCTCTTCCATTTCCAGTATCTAGTATCTAGTATCTAGGCTTTCAACTCTCCACTCTCCGGAATTCACTCATACACAAAATACAGAGCACACATGAAAATAATATACAGAAGAAAGATAGAGAGAGAAATGGAAAGAGAAAGCAACCTTTCCCATTCTTTTCTAGGATTCAATTTTCATTTTTCATTTCCCTACTGAAACCAACTTTCCAAATTTTTCTTTCAAATTCACACACACAGACACAGAGCAAGAGAAAAGGGAAAAGGATGAATTTTATTATTATGATTATTGCAACTCTGCTCAGCTCTGCTCTGGTACATCAACATTCAACATTCAACTTTTTTGTACAGAAGCAGGATTTTACATAAATAAACGATGGGGGGAATGGGAAATGGAATCAGTGGAACATAACTGTACATTTATAATGGAGAATGTAGAATTTAGGACGGGAGTGAGAACTTTTGATTCCCGTGCTCATCCACATTTTATTTTCACAGTGTAGATAAAATTACTATACTTTGTACTGTGTAGATATTTTTCTTATATCTATTTTCTTATTATATTATATTATTTTCCTTTGCTCCTCCAATATCCAATATCTAGAATCTAGAATCCAGAATCCAGTACATTTTATTTTTATTATGATGATTCTTGGCTCTGACTCAACAACGTGAATGTGGAATGTGAACGGGAACGTCGCAAAGTAAAACTAAATAAACTGCTGAGCTAAACACAGAATTTAGACGAAGGAGAAAAGCACCGAGAAGAGAAAAAAATGGGCAGAAAGTCAATATTTTCTTTATTTTGAACGGGAGTGCAGTGCAGTCAACTTCCTTCCGCAGTTTGTTCAATGTTCAACGTACATTCCAGATTGTCCTAAAAAAGTACATTTTTGTATAGTTATTACACATGGTTGTAAGTTGTGAGTTTAGGTGCATGGTCCATGATCAAAGTTGTGTGCTGTATGTGTGTTTAAGATGATGACGCAAGGGAAAAGAACTACCGGCGTTTCCGCTTCTGATCTTTGCTGTCTTTTTCTGTCTGCATTTCACATTTCACATTTCACGAGTCCTGATTCTCGGGCTCTAAATTTCTCCAGTTGTCTAAAGTCTAGAGTCTGCAGTCTGGAGTTTGGAATCTGGGGCGGAAAAGAAGCTTTATACTTTGCCGTGCCTCGTCTACTCTCTAATCTGCTGTGGTATCTTCTGGTTTGGGCTGACCAGCTGTGCAAAAATTATAAACCAGTCTGAAAAATCTAGACTTGTGGGCCCATGCCTTGTAAAAGTAGTCTCAATCCTCAATTCTCAATTGACTCATTCCCGCTCTAATTTCCATACACTTTATTATTAGACTCATGTCTACCATCTACTGTAACGACCACACTATTATTATCTGTATAATATTGAAGCTTGTATTTTGTATTGCGCTTGTGGAGGAGGAAGAAGAGACAAGATGAATGTGGGAATAAAATTATGTAGAATGAAGATAGTAGATAATATAGGTACATTAGAGAATAGAGACGGCCCATCATCATCATCATTATAATAATTATTATTATCCCACTGGATTAAGTATAAAGTGCGTCGCATATCTTTATTGCTCATGGACCAAGTAAAATGTACAAGTACATTTTAAAATAAATCTTCTCAACTCTAGACTCTAGACTCTAGGCTTTAGATTTTCCACAAAATTGTCCAGAGTATCATAAACTGAAGAAAGAACAAAAGAGAAGAAAGTGCGTCTCTAGTTTTCTATGCATCCATCTTTTTTCTTGCATTGAGATGAGTAACATTAGTTTTAGTTTCAAAATATGAATTGAGAATCTTTTCCGGTGGAAACATCCATCTTTTTTTTAGTGAGTGAGTGAGAAAAATGAGCATTTTGTATTTTGCATGTTGTATTTTGTATTATTGATTATTGAATATTCATGAGAGATTTTGTACATGAACGTACATATCGCTTTTTTCCATGTTAAATTAGGTACAGGTTTGCTCAAAAAGTTCAATCAAGACGCAAAACAATAATAACTAGAGCGTATCAGTATTGCAATAGTTTCCGGACTGACAGGAAACAAATCCAATAAAATAAACTGCACAACTCGTAGTAAATTAACAGCGTCACCTTTTAAAAACACGACTAAAAGAATACTCTTGAAGTTACATTGAAAATGAATGCAAAATAGCAACACTTCTTCTGATGGCTGCCTGAACATTTTGGCCAAAACAAAAACGGTTTTGAACTTTGCCGACGTATTCTGATTGACAGGAAACAGATCCAATAAAATGAACTGCATATCTAACTCGTAATAAACTGACACGCCGCCACCTTTTAAATTTTAGATTACTAAAAGAGTTCTCTAGAATATTCTACATAAAATGAACATGAAATAGCAACACTTGTGATATTTTGGTCAAAAATCTTATAGTTTTGAATTTTGAATGCATTTTTGTAAAGCAAAAGCATGTACAATGTACATTGAAAATTGAAATGGGGGTCTACCAACGAAACTTATGAGACTACAATCTACAATGTTTAATGCTAATTTTAAGACTTTTTGTGCGTTTTTTACCTCAAATTGCTATGAGCTATGAGCTATGAATGAGTTTTTTTTGATGATGTAACAACTTTATCATATTTCTGAGCCATTGGATAAGATTTTTCTGGGACATAATATTTTTCCGTCATCTGTTATTACTTTTCATATTTAGGTTTTTCGGTTTTACCTTTTAGCTCATGTCTCATGTTATTTGATATTTGATACTATAGAAGAACATAGACATGTTTTTTTTGTTCCCTGTGCAAAAAATTAATTTCTTTTTTTTGAGATTGGAAATTCCTAGTGACGTAAAATGTACAATTTTCAATTTTTCCATTTCAGTATTTTGATCATTTCAATTTTCAATTAAAGAACAAGAAGCCTAGAAAATTTCTGTATGGTAAAGTTTCATTAATTTAAAATAATAACTCGAGCAGTTTTGATGAAATTAGAACTCGTGAGTCGTCACAGTTGGAAAATTAGGAAAAAACAAGTAAAAATGTAAACAATTCAAGTTTGGTTTGGGTTTTACCACAAACTGAGATGAAATGAAATACACGCATGAGAAAAATACAAAAATATTGTATATTGTACTAAATGCTCCATATTTTCTTTCTTTTCCTTTTTATTTATCCTACTCCATTTTTCCATTTTTCCATTCATTCCATTTATTGTTCATTGGCACATGCATCCAATTGAATTCCATTGAATTGAATTGAATTTCGTTCTGATTTTCCATTTACTTTTTTGTATTCATTTCCTCTTTCCAGTTCCGGCTTCAGTTGGAGTTGGAGTTCCAGTTTCATAGAGAAAAAACAAGATAGTGAGCGAGGAACAAGGAAACAGGATAAAAGAAAAAAGAAACCGAGAAGCCGACAGAAAGAAGAAGAAGAAAACCTCAAGTTTTTACTCTTTCCTTTCTTCTCTTCTCCATATGATTTGTGAATAATAATGAGGTAAAATGTGCAAAAAAGATTGGAAAAAAGTATACTATTTTGTATATATTTCATACTTGCGATAAAAATACCAATGAAAAGTCTGTTCTACATCCTACATTCGACGTATTTTTAAGGTTTTTTTTCTCGATACTTTGGTATTTGAATCTTGAGCCAGAGTCAGGGACAGAGCCTACTTTTGAAATTTGAACAGTCTCTGACGTCTGTTATCACAAATTGAAAAACATTTGTAGAAAAAACATAACAATTTTATCCACCATTGTGATGATTTTTACTGCAGTCTTCTTGCAACTTGAGCCTTGAGGCTCAAAACTCTCAATTTACATCCTCAAGTTCACACAAATATTGTAAATTGTGATAGTTTCTGAACTTTGTCCGTTGCCTGTTCCACCAAAGCATAACTTTGTACATAATTTCTAGTTTCTTGTTTCATCTTTTTCAGGTCAATAGATCAACTAGCAAATTTAAATTTAAAAATTTCCAACTCTATTATCTACGTCACTTTTAAATTTCAACCCTCAAAAAAAGCCCGAACCAGTACAGTAAGAAATAGATACGTCAATCGTCAATGAGCATTGACGGTAGAACATTGAACGGAGAATCGCCTCTTAAAGATAGCGCATGAGGATGACACACGATACACGATACAGTTTCCTACAGGAGACAAAACTATCAACTAAAACCTGAAAATTATTTCTTTACAAGTGAAAACGCCCGTCAAATGACCGGAAAATCCTAGAATGTTCCAGAAAAGCTTATGCAATGGCTCAGGATTACAAAGTTGGTTCATCATCCCGAAAAGAATTAATTCATAGCTCATAGCGGTTTGAGATAAGAAATTAACGAAAAATCTTAGAACTAGCATTTTTATTGCAGTGTTATAAGTTGACCCCCATTTTAATGTCTATATTTTTACTTTGCAAAAGAGCATTCGAAATTCAAAACTATTGGATTTTTGGCCAAAATGTTCAGGCATCCATCAGAAGAAGCATTCATTTTCAATGTAACTTCAAGAGTATTCTTTTAGTCATGCTTTTAAAAGGTGACGCTGTCAATTTGTTATGAGTTGTGCAGTTTATTTTATTGGATTTGTTTCCTGTCAATCCGGAAACTATTAAAATAGTGAAATGCCCCAGTTACCATTGTTGTTTTGCGTCTTGATTCAACTCTTTGAGCAAAACATGTACCTAATTTAACATGGAAAAAAGCGATATGTACGTTCATGTACAGAATCTCTCACGAATATTCAATAATCAATAATACAAAATACAAAATGCTCATTTTCCTCACTCATTAATAAAAAAGATGTGTATTTTCACAGGAAAAGATTCTCAATTCAGATTTTCAAACTAAACGTAATGCCACTGATCAATGCTAAAATACTTGATTATTTTTTGGAAATGTTTCTGTAGCCATTTCTATTAGCCAGAGTACCGAGTTTTATAGAAAGAAGATATATTTATTGATTCTACCCACGTTGAAACGTGATCCCAAATGTATGTACAAAGAATATGATAAAAATTGGAATTTGTATTCGATTTTGCCTCAAGTTTCATTTAAAAAAGTAGATGGTTTATTTTTTTTACTCAGAATCATAAAGTAAAGAATCATACATAGAAATCTGAGCAGTCTCAAAACTCGCAGCTTGAAAAAATACTGAGGAGGATTTGAATACAAAAATGCAGCAAATTCGTATCAATTTTTTTGTCAATTCGCCTTGTACTCGCATAAATAAAATTGAATGTTGATCATTCAAGATTCAAGATTGGAGGAAATTGAAGAGGTTTTATTTTTTATTCAAAATTCAAATCAAACACTTTGATTTGATTTGATTTCTTTTCTGTATGCTCGTCTTCTATTCTCAGTCAATTTGTCCCGCAATCATCAGACCGTCAGCTATTTACTATTTACTATTTACATAAACACGAATAAAAAGTAACGAGGAACGAGGACCGAGTAATCACAGGAAAGTTGACTTGAGATGGAAATTTATGTGATGGATAATTTTCTCCAAATTGCACAAACTAGTATGAGTAAAGGAGTAAAAATTGAGGATGAGGATTGATTTTTTGTCACACAATGTAACATTTAGCCAGTTCTCAACTCTGTACAATTCTTTTTCTGAGCCCGAGAAAAATCTCACCCTTTACAATCTCCAATCTTCATTCTTCATTCTTCATTCACTTGTACTTTCCACACAAAAGTTGAGTTTTGAGCGTTGAGTGTAAAAAGTAAAAAGCCAAGGAGAGAATAAATACACACACTCATAATAAAAGCTTTTCTTTTCTTATCCATTTTTCAATCTCTTCTCTCTTTTCTCCATTCTCCATTCTCCAGCGCTACTGTTACTCTTACTTTTTGTCCGATTGCATTAATAATAAATTAATAAGAATGAGCGAACAATAACTCGCTCATGAATTATGAGAGATTGTAAATGGATCAAAAGAACACGACAATGCACAATACACACTGTACAATACGATACAGTAGAAGAAATGACGAAGCCAAATTCAACATTCAACATTAGACGTCAAAGTCAAAGTCTAAGAACACTAAGAATAAGAACAAGACGACGACCTGGAGGGCTTTTCATTTCCCTCCTTTTCTCCATTTTCTTAATGCATGTACTTTGAAACTCCTAGTGCTACTGTATATTTTATTTTACTTGAGCTTCAAAGTCTTATTATTATCATTATTATTATTGTGGAATATGCCATTTTCGATCCTCGATATGACGGATTGGAGTTGTGCATTAAGAATTAAGAGCTTTCACTCGCTTTCCCTTTCCTTTCTTTTTCTCTCCCCGATTCCGATTCCGATTCTACGTATTTTTATTTTTACTTTTACTTTTACTCGTATTCGTATTTATTTTTATCCTGTTCGATTCAGCCGATCAGAAAAAGGACGATGATGATGATGATAAGGATGGTCGTGACTGTGATTAGGACGTGGATTTGACGTCATATTTTGAATCCAGATCCAAAATCCAAAAATTCCGCTTTTAAATGGGCATCTCTCTTCTGAGTAAAATCCATATCCATAATTCCATAATAAATTCATATTCATGTTCACATTCATACTTTTAGGCTGGGCTGGTTTGGTTTGGTTTGGTCTGGGCATTAGCATAAGCAGTAAAATATAAAACAGAGTATACTATAGATTGTAGATTGGTAATGCGTTATGCGTGCATTAGGATTTCTATTGGTATTGACATTAGCATTAGCATTAGCATCGTATCACCATTATTCTCACTGCTCCCATATAAATGGTGTACTGAAATCATGGGATTGGAAAAGAGGAAGAGAAAGCAAAAGCTATTGCGATTGCGATTGCCATCACATTCATTCATTCATTCATTTTTACGAATCCAACTCCAAATAGGAATAGGGAAAGCAGTAAAAGAAATACAAGGGTGAAGAAATAATACTAGACACTAGACATGGAAATAAATAGAGTAGATCCAAAGTCAAAAAGTCAAAGTCAAAGCCAAAGCAGAGGAAATATGAAAGAAAAAGAAGAGGGATAAAAAAACAAAATGGAAATGAAAGGAATAGAACAGAATAGAATTGGAGAGAGAACAAAACAGGAGAGAAAAGTGAGCCCGCCCGCCCGCCTTCTCATCATACTCAATCCTCAATGCTCAATCCTCAATGCTCAGTACTTATACACTTTCTCCCTCGTTTTGTTCTTTATTCATCTTGTGCTTTCCTCTGTTCTCCTTTTACGTTTCAGGAAATTCTAGTAAATCTTAAATCTAAATCTAAATCCAAATACAAGTTTAGATTCTAGATGTAGATCTAAATCTGAATCTGAATCCTTTTTTCTATGCTTTTTACTCTCCTAACTTTTTCATCTACATTGGATTTTGTATAGCGAGTAAAGTATATACAGATTTACAATTCTTCTGTGTACTTCCTCCTTCTTCCTTTTCTTCTTTTTCTTTGACAGGAGTCCTTAATCTTTGGAATAATGGAGCTTTTACTTTGTTACTCATTTCCTTATTTCTCGCTTTCTCTTGTGCTTTCTCCTTTACTTTCTCCTTTATTACAATTCTGGTTCTGATTTTGATTTGGATTGGACTATGAACTACACTGTAGACTGTAGACTGTAGAAAGTACATGTAGATTGGAACTGGAATTGGAATTGGAATTTTACAGCACTGAAGAAATACAGAAAAGAAATAGAGAAAGAAAGTTGGAGGAAAGTGTTTAGTTAAATTGTGAAACTTTTCCCTATACATGATATTACATTACATTACATCATATCCTTTCATTTGTCATACAGCTCAAGTAAGTGAGTAAGTAAGTAAGTAAGTAGAATTGATACGCATGCAGTAGGCAGTAGACAGGAGGGCACAGCCTCAACTTCCGCTCTATTCAAAGAGCCCAATTGTATGTACAAAATAGAGCATAGAGTATACAGTATATAGAACTATGGTCATGGCCATGGCGATTGTAGTAGTTATGAAGGGACGTGATGAAAAAGGGGAAGGAGAAAGCGGGAGGGTATCGTGAATTTGAGCCATTATGAACACACAATACTTGTGATTTCTTTATAGTGTATAGTGCATAAGGTATAAGGTATAAGACATAGTATATTGTAAATAGTGAATAGTATATTATGGTATATGACCACCTACTGAGATTGCCATTGCCAATTGCAATTTGCAAAAAAGGAGGGTGGAGAAAGGAAAAGTGAAAGATGAGTCCAACAGAGTTGAAAAGAGTTCATATTTTGTGTCAGAACAACTATGAGGACGTAAGTATAAAAACTTGTGTGTACGCAGGATTAGAGATGAGACTGAATGAGATGGAATCGGATTGGATTGGATTGGCTCTGATTTATTCACGATTCACAACTCCCAATTTACCATTTACAATTTACAATTCACAATATACAAGCAACACGGAGAAATTCAAATGCTTTTCAAATTGAGAGATTACCCGGACAGTTCTTTGTGTAACATGTTACCTTTTATGTGCAATGTGTACAATTTGTGGAGTTTAAAGAGCTGGAGAAAGCCAAGGTAAAAGTAACAGAGAGTTAACAAAAACCTAGATATATGATGAAGCTAAATGTACATTGTACATGTAAAATTAAGACCAGCCCAGACCTGCCCAAGATAAAACTTTCCCCCGTTCCTACTTTCTTTTTTCATACTTTTACTTTAAATACGGTTACTCTTCTTTTTTATCTGTTTTTTGTGAAAATGTGTACAAAAACTGCAAAAATGAAAGAGGAGCAAGATCAAGATCAACATCGAGCTTTTTGTTCTGTTCCATGTACACATGTTTGACATGTGATTAGTTTGCTCATCAAAAATGTGCTCACTTAAAACGGCCCGCGCTCACTTATTCAATTATAATATTTAATCACCCTTTAGGAATATTTATTTTATGCATCGTTATCAATTGATGCGCCATTTCTTTCTCCTCAGTTTTATTTGTTTTCTTCTCTCTTTTGTATTTTGTATATATTGTAAAAGGTCAAGGGTGAAATTAAACTGGTGGTTGAAGAACCCAAAGTCTAGAATCAAGAGTCAAGAGTGAGTCAAGTGTCGGAATTTGGAATTCGGCATGCCAAAGTCAAGTGCCTTTGCGACGCCTGGCTGTGGATCTGAATCTGGATCTGGATCTGGACTTGACGTCATTTCACATTTCACATTTCCATGTGCATGTACTTTTTGAACCCAAATTTTTCCACGTAAATTCATCCACATTCTCTATTCTCCATTCTCTATTCCGCATCTAAACATCTAAAGTCGCTCGTAAAAGTGAATAAAGTGGTGGAATGCAGAAAAGGGGAAAATATGTACACCATGTATTGCGTATTGGACGCGTAATATTTGGTGCTTATCTAGTATCTAGTGGGAATGAAAATTTCACCATTCCCTTTGAAAAATCACAAATCCTTGAACATTTGCCAAGGATTCATATCTTTTATCTCACATAATGTATTATGTATTATTTAGAATGTACAATGTACATTATGCAATCTACCATGTACAATCTACAGCGCAGTTCCACGACAATGAACTGCAAATGGAGTGCAGAATGTGGACTCTGTAAATTTTAGATGGACCAACTAGTTAATTTTTCATGTATTGACGTCTCTCACAAGAACCGAATATAGAACACAGTGGAATAGCAAAGAGAGATGAGATAACAAGTTTATGATGAGCATCAAGAAAATGAAGGAGATGAGGATGGAGGATCAAGTAGCAAGTGGAGCTGCAGTGCATGCAGAAGCAGCTCGGTCGGTCCTTGGTTACTTAATTTATTGAGAATGGGTTGAAGCTGGATGCTTGATGCATTTCATGTTCAATGTTCACTTCATTACATTCATTTTTAAGAGGATGAATGTGCACTCGTCATAAAAGAGGATGGAGAATGGAGAATGGAGATACTGTGCAACGCAAATACTTTTATAGACTAGAGACATTCTTGTCTCATCTGCGTCTAACCTCCAACATCCAACATCCAATGTATTTACATCTACATCTACATTTTAGGATAAAAAGTAGAGCAGGCATATTTGTGGTTTGTGGCTTTTGTGGTTAAAATGAATTTGTAGTAAAAGTATATAAAAAGAGAGAGATGAGTATGAAAAAGACATCTTGAGGGACTTTTTTTTGGATGTGAATGTGAATTTCCATCCCACAAGAAATTGTACAATGTACAAACAAATGGATTTCACATACTGAACTGTGAACTAGAGTTGGAGTTGGAACTGGAACTGGAACTCAAAGTGGAATTGAGATTAAGATTGAGATGAATAAAAAAACTCTAGGTTCAACATTCAACATTCAACATGCTGACAACTTTCTTTTCTCCCTTCGCCTTTCTCTTTTCTCCTTTCTCCTATTGAATGAGCAGATGAAGATGAGCAGAGGAGACAGCTAAAAGAGAAATAAGATTTATTCCTGAGATATTCTCTTTTCTTTTCCCATCTCTCAACGCTCAACTCTGGCCAAATCCAAATAAAATTCAAGGCTCTACAATCTACACTCTACACTCCACACTCTGCGCTCTAGAATCTAGAATCTGGAATCTAGACTTAATTAGAACACCATGTTTTATTTTTCTACACCATTTTTCCTGGTTCTGGTTGTGATTCTGATTGTGATTTTACAGAACTAGGATGCTCAAGATTAAACTTCTGATTTTTGATATTGAACAACTGTAAAAGTTGCGGATGAGAGGAGGAAATTGGTTCATATTTTCATAACTACATCATCTACTACGTCTCAAGTCTTAAGTTTCGGGAACCGAGTTTTGAGCATTGAGCATTGAGCTTTGAGTTTTGAGCCTTGAGTTTCTCGGCACGAGGCAGGGAACTCGAGATCTCATGAAGGAAATCAAGTTGACCAATTAAATAAAATCTTGTATTCTTCTAATTACTCCCCGGAATTTTATAGGTCAATAAGTAAAAAGTGGATTATCCTTCAACCTCCAACGTTCATCGTACAATCTACAACACGTTCCCTCGCATCCTCAGCCTGGCTTTGAATTTGATTTTGATTTTGATTTGGACTTTGACTTTGAATTTCACAGAAACTGTGAGTTTGACGTTGTGCTTCCTGTTTTTTTATTTACTTTTACTTTTAAATAGCATGGACTGTTTTTTATGCTCATGTGTTTTCCTAATGGATCAACAAAAGTCGAAAGTCGAAGGACAAAGGACGAATGACGCGGACAAGGACGATCAAGACATTAAGTAAATAGATACACGGGAAGTTTAAATGCGTTGTACACGGAATTTTGCACACACGTGCACACTGTACACATGCTTTGATGATAGAATGATAGGATTTTGCATAAAAAGGTACACATTACACATGCTCGTCATATTTGGGGTAGATTTTACTCCTGATATTTTTGTACATTTATACAATCCCCAGTTTAACTTTGCTCCAATTTTCTATTTCCTCTCTTTTTTTAATTCAAAACTCAGTGCGGAATGTGGTATTTTTGCAATGTAGGATGTACTAATTCACGCAACTTGGTCCCATTCTTTAGGACGCTCTTTTAGAGCGTACGTGTTTGCTGTAGACTGGGCTGCTGAATTTTGAATTTTGGAGAAGGAAAGAGCATTGAGCATGGAATTTTAGATTGTAGAATGAGAGTGTGGCTACGTGTGTGAGTTGTATCTAAAATCTAAAATCTACTATCTTTTATCAGACATCATATTATAAATTTCCAGTCTTCTCCTTCTCCACAACTCCACAATTCCACTGTTCAGTTTTAGCTTTTGATAGTTTTTCTTTTCTGTGTTCCGGCCCTTTGCCGAGTTGTTGGGAATAGTTGGAAATGTTCACAAAGTCTCATTTTGATTAAAATCATGGAATGAAATGAGATTCGAATTTACTTTCTCTTTTTTACTTTCTCCACTTTCTCTAGTTTTTCTCTCGCTTTCTCTTCCTTGTACTATTTTTCTTTTTTTTCTGCAGATATGAAAGGGGAAACTCGGAAACGCGGAATTTGAAACTTGAAACTCCAAACTCCAAACTCGGAGAGGAGCCAAAGAAAGCCAAAGAATTTCTCTTTCTATTTTTCTATTTCCTTTTCTATTGTAGATTGTAGTAGTAGGGAGCATTTGTGTATCTATGTATAACAAATGCATGACAAAATGAAACATGCTGACTTTTATATTGCAAAAACTTGAATCCGAATTTGGATTCAAATTTGAATTTGAATTTCTCCCAGTTTCTGTGAATCAAGTTTCATTTTTTCTAAAAAAAAAATAAAGAAAGAAAAAACGGAAGAGTAAATAGAGGACACGAGTCTACAAGTCGCCAAAAACTCCAAACTGGAGTTACGAGACTGTGGAGACTGAAGATGGTTATCAGGATTTAAATTAGGGAATAAATAATAAAAAGTCTGATTCATGGCTCATGATATTAGATTTGGATAAGTTTTATATTGGTTAATTTATTTGTTTGTTCCCTATTCAGTTTTTAGTGTTCAGTGTTTGGTCTTTGGTGGAGTTTTCCTCGTTACATTTTATGATTGGATTGGATTTCATTTCCTTTTAGTTGGTGTTTGGTTTGGTTTGATTTTACTGAACAACAAAACTTGAGTGGAGAATCTCCATACAATTATACACACGATTCATCCATTTACAATCTACAGCTTCTACATTCTACATTCTACATTGAATTTTTACAGTTACAGTTTTGACTCTTGAATCTTCTGACGAGCGACGCGACTTATACTCAAACTCAACTCAAATGACTGTCTGCTTACTGTACGGAGAATGGGATGAAAATAGCATGTTTTTTTTCAACCAAGAACGTGAAAACGAATTTCCACTTTCAACTCAACTCAACTGAATGTTGAATGCTGAATGTTGAGATAGATAATTTGAATTGTTGGAGGAGAAAGTAAAACTTTTGCTAGAATATCTATCTACATGAATGAATGCTTCTATACTCCATACATTGTGCATACATTACCCGGCGTATGAATAGCAAGTGAGCGGAGAAAGTGGAGAAAGCAGTGAAAGTGGAGAAAGTGGAGAAAGTAGTGAAAGTAGAGAAAGCAGAGGAAAATTATAATATGATATAACGTGAAATGAAATGGAAGCACCATCCAGTAACCAGTATCAGTATCAGTATCAGTAACCAGCAACTTGGAGCAAACCAACCAATACATATTACATATACTTTGTACATTATACATTATATGTGCGTCCTCCCATCCAGAGGTTTACACAGAGGTTTTTTTTCTCTGTGTAAAAAAGTAGTTTGAAAGTGTATGTAATAAAATGTATTTTCCTCTTCTTCTCTTCTGCTCTTCTTCTCTACTCCTCCGCACAAGTTGAAATTGAAGCTCAAGTTGAAGTTAAACTTCAAGTAGTTGAAGCTGATGCTGGATAGTGGAGTTGGAGGAAGAATCGTATTGGGTCGTTTTCGTTTTCCTTTTCGTTTTCCTTTTCGTTTTCCTTTTCGTTTTCCTTTTCGTTTTCCTTGTCGTCGTCAAGAGTCCTGGAGTCCTGGCGTCCTGGAGAAAGTTACACTATACTTTCACTTTCCATTTTCCATTTTACATGGAACTTCTCCTCTCATTTTATTACAATCTACACCAACACTAATACTAATACTAACTGCATAACAGAAGAGCCAGCGCACAAAACAGAACACAGACACCATAACGTCACAGAATCATCGCATATCCGCATCGTCCTCCTCTGGTATGTTATGCCTATACTTTTTTATAAAAAATTAATTCTTTTTCCACTTTTATGCTCTTGTACTTTCTCTTCCCTTTTCTTCCTTCCTCTGCTTCTCTGGGGTGGAGTGTCTTTTTTTCCTATTCTCCTTTTTTTGAGTAAAAATATACTCATTTTCTATCCATTTCCTCTTTCCTCTCTGTCTGTCTCGCTCAAATTATAAATTGTAGATTGAATTACTCTACATTGTGCATTATATATTGTACATTGTACAAAAAATGGTACACCACTAGAAATTCCCTTTACACTCGGTCTCTTTGTATTCGTCACATATCGCACAACATGTAGCATTCACTCACACCCACACATTTCCACACTCCACACTCCAAACTCCAGACGCTTCCTTAAATTTGTATATCTATTCACAGGGGATGCAAGTCCAAGTAGACATGAATTTTATATGGCCTGACATTGGAATGGCATGGGGAATGGGGATGGGGGTTTCCAGTACATACATGTATTTACTATATAATCTGAATAATCTTCCGCGTCTTCTCCCATCTTTTCTTTGATGATTCTGAATTCTGAACCGAGCGGAGCCGAACTGGGAATTTGAAATTTCAAAAGGAACCATCAGCCATCAACCGTCAAAACCCATCGTCATTATCACTATTATGAATACTCATAGCTCATAGCTTTTAGTATGTATCTATTTGTATGTTGAGCATTTAGAATTTAGATATTTAGATGCACGGTATAAAATAAAATGAGAGTGGAGTGGTGCAGTGAGGCGGAAGTTGAAGTGAAAGTTGAACGAGGGAGATGAAATGTTGAAATGTGTTTTTGCGTCGCATATTTACCATTCTACTTTTATTTCTATTGCTATTTTTTTAGTTGCGGGATGCTCCGGGCCAAAAATATGTAGTTTTCCTGTGTTGTGGAAAGAACAAAATGAAAGAAAAAAGAAATGGCAATTCCGATTCAAACTCAAAATTCAAGTCCAAGAACATTTTTTGACGATCGATGGCTTGTGTTTTAAACTCCGTAAATAATTTGTTTAAAAACGGAAGGAGCAAGGAAAGGCGGAGCTTAAAATTTAAAAAAAATTCTCTTAAAATAAAAGACACATTCGTCATTGTCATTTTCGTCATTCCGACTTTTGTTTTTTTGTAAAACATCAAAATCTAGTGTAATAAGTAGTATATTTTTGGCCTGGGAAATTTAAAGAGGACAATCGGCAACGTACAATGTAATTGAAATTTTAGTCATTTTTCACTTGTGTGCATACTTTGAGCCTTTTGAATAATTTGTATTACGATTATTACAAAGTAGAAAATGTTTATGAAACAACGAAAAAAGAGTGGAATGAAAAATGAAGATGAGCTGGTCCTGCATCTGATTCTGATGCTGTTGATTTTTATGGTGCGTAAACTACTTAGCGCGGGATGAAAAAAAAAACTATACTGACTATATATTTTTTACAACTTCCTCGTTCATCATTTATAGAAGATGGAAGATATCCCCCATGCAGAGTTTATGCTGTGCGGAGGGAAAAAATGAGATCTTTTTTTGTTTCTTTTTGGAACATTGGCATTGGCATTGACATTGCCGCCATAATCATCGTCATTTTCATGATTGAGATAAATACAGTACAGTACATATGTACGCTGAAATGAAATGAAATGAGTTGAACTGAGTTGAGTTGATGATGGTTTAAACTAGTACATTGTACAGTAATTTGATGAAGCTCTTTTTCTTGTGATGTACATTGTACAAAGTGTATAAAGAGTTAAATCGTGCTCTGGGTCGTAAATCTAAATAAGCTGGATACAAAGTACAAAGTTGATGAATATTTTCTAGTCGCTAGTCTGGCTCTGGATATGAACTTTGCCTTTTTTCTTTCATCTTTAAATCTGAAATCTTGTGATATGATATACTATAATATTACAAGTGATGTGAGATCGTTAAAAGACAATGTTAGTGTCTTTATTTTTTTCCCTACATTTTGTTTCTTTTCCTTCTCACTCCCCTCTAGACGTTTTTTCATCATCATAATCATAATCAAGAGTGGGATCACCAAGAAGCTGCAGTATAAATATGTAGAGGATGAAACTGCAAATGAGGAACATGTTCAACGTTCAATGTTCACTTGAGCTATTTTCAACTGTGTTGAGAGTTGAGATGACTATGATTTTCATTTAGATTTTATAATACACAATCATTTCATTGGATTTTATGAAGGATGAAGGATGGAGAATCTTCAATGTTCAATGTCCAATGTTCAACACTGGATTTAAAGGCTAGTAGATAAAAGTGGCTTTAAATTTATAGGATATAATTTAACACTGTGAAATCTATATACATTTTACATATCTTGAGCATCTTAATCCAAATCCACATCCAACATCCAAAATCAGAAGAACAAAATGTCTCTAACATGTAGAATAGATGGATAAATTTACTTTCTACTTTCTCTACTTTCTCCACTTTCTCCACTTTCTTTACATTTACTTTTAGCTGCTAATAATCCGCTCTCTATCTATCCACACCAGCTCTGTTCTGTTCTGCTCCGCTCAGATAATTTAATTTAGACGGTCGTCAACTGTTTACATATTCCGTTGAAAAGGCGGAAGAGAAAGTTCTTCAGTATCTCTATCTTATAGTAGTTGTATGCATAAGTGGGCGTATGTATATATTATATGTATATGTGCTATGGAATTGTATGGAGCGAGTTACTTCCTTAGATGTCATAACTACGTCCTACAACATAATATAGTATAATATAATATAATATGAGATGAAGGGGAAAGATCGTAAAAAGAGAAAGTTACCTTGATTAGACGCAATGAGGAGGAGTATGGCGGGGATGGCGAGCAGTGAATTCAGATTAAATTGACTAAAAGATTGAGTCATCATCATGAAGTTTCCGGAATCAGGATCAGGATTCAAGATTTTCTTAGTCGACTTTGATTTCGATTGGGACGTCAACTTGGTCTTCACTGCCGATGCCGATGCGGATGTCAATACAAGATGATTCCGCTACTGATTTTGATGTCTTTTTCTTCACTGAGGGAAAAGTTGGATTTGGAGCTGGAGTTGGATTTTGGATTTGGCGTCAAAGGAGAAAGTCCGTGTTCCACTTTCACTAAACTTTAACTTTGCCTTTGACTGAATTGACTTGAGTTGGAGTTGGATTGGATTAGAGTGAGTTTCAGTCGTCAAAGGGTCAGTCTCAAATCTCAGTTTGCAGTTGGAATGATTTGCAGTTTGCTTGTTTGTTTGTTTGTTTGTTGGGTAGTTTTCACAGGAGGATCTAATTTTTATACATGTACCGTGTATAAAATGTACATCTACAGGTGTGGATTTATTTATGGTAGGAATGGAAATGGAAATGGAGGAAGCAGAAGAAGATGGATATTTTCTAGGAACTGGATGAAAGATGTGATTCCTTTGAAGTAAAGTCCAATTCCAACTCGAATTCAAATTTGAATTAGAAACGTGCCACTTCCTGCTTCTTCTTATGCTCTTAATGCAGATGTGACTACTCTGACTTTTCTTTATCGCCTCTGTTTAGAGATGGACGAGGTTTGATTTTTAAATTGATGTCGATTCCGAATTCGATGAGTATTTTGACAGCCTGCTGAAAAAAGAACATGAAAAAATAAAAAGTGAATTAGTCAATGTATTTATTTTAGATAAAATGTCAATTTTGATAATACTGTCATCAAATTGTACGAAGCTTTCAGTTTTCAGCTCAGCAACGTCTACCGTCTTCCACCGCCGTCATTTTTCTAGTTCTACGTAAACTTAAATGAGCTTTAGGATTTTACGAGGAAAAACTAACTTTTGTTTCATGTTTTATTATGTCCTGATGCAAAAAAGGGGAAATTTGTGTATTTTCAAAGTATAAACTGTAGACTATAGAATGTAACACTTGCTGTACTAGATTTTTGATACTTGATACTCCATACTCCATTTTGTCACATTGGTTTGGTTACCATAGTTACCCTTGGTTATTTATACGGTGTGTCTTACTTATTACTTAAAAAGAAGAGCCAAGTTCTATCGTAAATATAAAACTTGTGCCAAAGTCTGATCATTTTCATTTAATTCCATCCGCCTTCCGCTCCCTTCTCATCTATGGTCTTTGGTGTTCTGTCTTTTTTCCATCTTTTCGATTAAACCATCCAACAAAATGCATATGTAAAGTAAAGTCAGCCACACAGTTACAACTTGTCTAGATTTGGTTGTGGTTCTGGCTAAAATGAACTAAGAACTCTACAACTAGAAACTAGAACTACAACTACAACTACTCAGAGCTCAACTAGAACTATAATCATAACTTTATAAAATGTGTGGGCTCACGCTAATTCCAGAACCAGAGTCAGAACCAAAGCCAAAGCTAGAGCCAGAACTTAACTCTATACTCTAAATCTGAATCTGAATCTGAATCTGGAGTTGAGAGTCAAGATCCTTATACAAGTATTGAAACCATGGGAACATCAATTGCAAAAGTCAATCTCATCAAAATCAAGTACAGCCAAACCAAGCCTAACCAAACTAAACCAAACCAAAAACGAGCGTATGTAAATTTTTATATATGAAGCGTCGACAAAAAAGTCCCTAAACACACATTTACCATCGTCATATACCATCAAAAGTAGACTCTGGAAACCTCTAAAAAATCCACTACGAGTTCAGCTTTAGTTTCCCTATTTATTTTTTCTTAAGAAGTAGACAAAGAAACAAAAAAAAGTGATCCCAAAATTCAATACGTTTTGGAGCGCATAAAGTAACTCGAGTGCTGTCTATACTGTCTCAGAAATCCTTGTCAGACTTTCGATAATTTTGCCCTAGAGCTGAATCCATTCCTCCTTTCTCACAAATATATAAACTGTACACTGTACATTCCAAGTCTAAGTAGATAGCTTTTTCAATGGAGAAAGCAGAGAAAATAGAGAAAGTGGAGAAAGAAGGGAAAGCAGAGAAAATAGAGAAAGTGGAGAAAGAAGGGAAAGCAGAGAAAATAGAGAAAGTGGAGAAAGAAGGGAACGTAGAGAAAATAGAGAACGTGGAGAAAGAAAGGAAAGCAGAAAAAATAGAGAAAGTGGAGAAAGTAAAAAAGTGAAAGTACAAACAAGAAACAAGTCAAGTATCTATCGGAGGAACAAACACCAATAAACTGCGTATGTGTATGTACTGCTTTGTATTTGTATTCGTGTGTGTCAAAAGAATGAGAAAGGGAGAAAGAAAGTGAAAACTGCGACACACGGAGAGCCATGGTGGATCTATCTACAGAGAGATTCTACTGTTTCTTAACCCTGGGATAAAGAGAAAGTAGAAAGTAGAGATTCATAACTCGGTATGGTATGGTGTGGCGTGGCGTTTCTTGTACTATGTTTCTATATTGCTTCTAAATCTTGGATGTTCTCCTCATAGCCTCGTAGCTCCTTGCCAAGAAATAAATAAATACAGAAGGCTGTGTGTTATGTGTTATGATTTCCCAAAGTTCTTTATAACAGTTATGTCCTCGCACAGCCATGTCCCTCGTCCCATTCGCCTTATACAGTTCCTCCTGATATCCTCATTCCTATGTGTGTATGTGTGTAATCATAAATACAAAGACATTTTCCATTCCCTTTCTCCAGCTTCTGTTGGAAGTGAATGGTTCTTTACTCTTTAGTATATACTGTATAGAGTATAGAGTAGAGAGTACAGAGTACAGACATGAGCGGAAAATGGCGATACAGCGGAATGGACTACAATAGAATAGAATGGATTGGCTTGGCTTGGCTTGGTCCGTGTTTAACTCCTTGCTTTGCTCAAGAAAACACATAAAGTCAGTATTTTGACTCATAATTCTTCGCATTACGTCCCCTGTACAACATATATATGAAATATTTATACATGTAGAGAAAAGACATCATAGATCCATGGAAAAAAGTATTTCATTCTCTGTGTAATCCGAGGAAGGATGCTACAACAAGTACGACAACCATGTTTATATATGTGCTTCCATCTTCTATAGTTACTATAGTTAATAGTTTACTCTTTTTTTTTACTTTCTCTGCTTTCTCTCGAGTCTCGAGTCGACTGACTTCAGAGGTCACGCTTTGCACACACAATATATAAATGTTGATACAACATCTAGGATCTAGGATCTAGAATCTGGAATCTACACACATGATTTCAACATTTCAGCTTTCACTTTGACTTTCTCCATGGAGAAAGTAAATGACTTTCTCTGGATCTGGATCTCTGGGTACGAAAATTTCTTTCTTCTGTCTGGGATAGACATTTCTCTCTCTCTCTCTCTTTTAGCTTTCCCTTCCATTCCATGTCTTGTTTTGTCTATAATTTTTTTCGGAGAAAGTAGTAAATCTGATACAAATATTTCATGTAATATTCCTATTTCTATTTTCACTCCTCCTTTCACCAGTCTCAGTTTTTCTTCTTTTATCTTATGAATATGAATACAAATAGGAGTAGAAATAGGAATAGTAATACAAAAGCGCTTTGACAAACATACAGTATGACTTAATACTTTTCCAACTGATTTTCACTAGTATAAAACATGTAAGAGAAAATGCTGCAATATGATTTTATCATATCACAACACACAGACACAAATCATCACACATGTGCATATACACTGTTCATCCTGTACATAATTTCTGTGTAAAAGAATGAACGATAATCGTTATCATACTTCAAAAGGAAATGTTATGCTGTTTTTCTGTTTTTCTGTTCTCCTGTTTACTGTTTTTGTGACAAATAAATTTTAAATCCAATTCAGATCAACAGAAAGATCGCGACAGATCCACAATTCTAAAATTCTAAAATTCGGAAATGAGCCTTCCGGGGAAAATTCTAGTAAAATATAAAAAAGTTGTAAAAAAATAAAAATGAAATGCTTATTTATGTCTAGAAGAGTATTTTCTTTTCTTGAATATTTTGTCTTTGAATCTTTTGTTTATTTTTTGTTGTTTGGCTCTGGATTTAGAATTTAGATTTGGATCTGGATCCTCTTTATATATTTTTTTCATACTTTTTTGGAGGATTTTGGAACAAGACAAAAGCAAAGTTGGAGTTGATGATAATGATGCTGCTGGTGCTTTTGAGAATGGATGAAAAAATGATAAGATTTTCAGGCCAGAGTATTAGTGTGAGTATTCTTTTCTCTTCCCTTGTCATCGTCATGGAGATAAGTGAGTGGGTGAGTGAGTGAGTGAGTCGTGGATCTTAGCCCGTAGAAAATGATTAATGATATAAAAATGTAATGATATAAGATTAAAATGAAGAGCGAGTGAGAGAAAGCCCTTTCACCACTTTCTCCACTTTCTCTCCGTTCGTGAATATTTTGTGGGATTTATGCTGAAAAAGGATAAGATAAGATAAAAGAGTCAAAGACAGGAGAAGAACGTGGAGAAAGTTGGGATATGCATTCAATTAATTTATCTAGTGCTTTCTCTGTCTCTCTTGCTTTCTCTGGTCTGTTCTGTTCTGTTCAGCAAGGAGATGGAGAGTAATATAACGTTTTACGTTTTACAATTTTGCAGAGCTGCACAGAAAATAAAAGAGGAGAGACTGGAGGAGAAAAAAAATTCTTCTTTCTCTGTTGCCTCGTTTGGTCTGGTTTGGTCTGGTTTGGTTTGGTTTCATAGTGCTTGAGAAAAAGAAGAGAGGAGCAGAAAGAGAGTCGGGTGCAGTCAAGTGAATTGAAATTTGAATTTTCCTTCTATATTCTCATTAAATTTGAATTTTTCTCAAATTCACAAATTCCTGTGTGATTCTTGCTCTCCACATTTCCAAGTTCCAAGGTTCCAAGGACTCTTATTATCATGGATTAGTTTCCAGAATCTAGGAGCTGGATTCTAGAACCTCAAGAACAAGATGTAGAAGCAAAACTAGTAGTAAAATCCTCAGTTGTTTCTCCTTCTTATTCTCCTTTTGAATATGAATACTTCTTGGAATTCTTATTCATATTCATATTCATTTGCACTGAGCTCTTAGCTCATCATCATGCTCATCATATTCATGGTATTAATATAAATATTAAAAGCATTCAAAATGACAAAATATAAATACGAGAAAAAGGAAAAAGAGAATTCTAGACAAACTGAACTAAACCAAGTCAAGCCAAGCCAAGCCAGCGGTACACGCGATACTTGAGTACTTGAGTACTTGAGTGTGTGGATCTGGATGTGGACCTGGATTTGGAATAATCCCATGGAAATGTACAAGCTAATTAATTCAAATTATTTCTTAACAAGTCCATGATTCCGAGATAAGACTAGACCAGAAAAGACAGGACAGAAGAATAATCGAGAATCAAGAATCGAAAAGAGGTGGCTTATACATCTACAATCTACAATGCTCAATGCTCAGTGTTAATACTTAATACTGTAGACTTTTAGTTTCAGTTCTAGGGAATTTCTCCAAATGTTCTTATTTCTTATCTTTTCCCTTTCTTACTTGTCGTACTTGTAGTTTTCTCTGGTCTTGGGTGTACGGTCTCTAGTTGTCATTTCATTTCCACGAGTCCACGAGTCCACGAGTTTGCCTTTGGTTTAGCTCTTTTCCTTCTTTTCATCTTATCTTGATGAGTCTTAACATAGCATTTTCCCATTTAAAGGCCAGTACAAGTACAAGTACAAAGTACAGTATAGAATGTACAAGTTACATTAACAAAACCAAAAAAGATGATGAAGAGGACAAAGATAAAGATGAAGACAATGTAAAGTAAAAACAAAGACAAAGACGAGGACAAAGACCAAGACAAAGTACCAATGAACAAACCATGAAGCAAGCCATCCAACGACAACAGCATGGTGAAATCCCATTTTTCCCACGAGAAAAAATCCACTGATTGAAGTGCACGGAGAACGAAGGAGAAACGGAACAACTCGGAATTCTAAATCCCAATCTAAAATATGTGATGCATGATATACGGTACATGGTATACGATTTACGGTTTTTGAGTACTATTTCCCAGAATTTTATACATTCGTTTTCCCCTCATTTCTATGAGGAAACTCGTGGATTTTTCACATAGCCATTTTTTTATTCGGCATTAAAAATAATAATAATAAATTTTGGTCAATGAATGCTAAAGAAATATCCATCTTTAATAAAAAATAAAAATTAAATTAAAGACATTCTCGGATTTGGATCCCTTGTTTAAATTTCACGGAGAAAGTACAAATTTTATTTTAAGCTTAGTTCCCTAGAATAAAAAGGGAAAGAAACTTTAGAGAGAAATAAGGCAAGTATAATTTCTCTGCAGATCTTTTGGTGTGGAACGACGTGGTGCGGTCTGGTTTGTTCTGGTTTGGCATGGCGTGTTCACTGCAGATACTTAAAGATTCACACTCTACAGTCTTTTAATGGCCGTTCAATTCCTAATCTCCTTCCTTCTTCCTCTTCCCATACACTCTTAGATACGGTAGAGGAGCAACGAGAGAACTCGGAAAAAGTAGAAAGTCAAGAGAAGGAACAAAGTTGAGACTGGAGGCTTGAGCTGAATTTCCTTTTTCATTTGTAATTAGCTCCGGTACTGAATTCTCAATTTCTCATTCCTTATTCCGTCTTCCAGTGCACACATGGAAAATGTACAAAGCACACTGTACACTGTACAAAGTATGTATAATGTATTAATTCACAAGTCTTTTCTTGATTCTTGATTTCTCAGCCACCAATTTACCTACTTTAGCCCAATTCCGAAATTTCTCACATTTTCAAATAAGCAACACGCCAAAATTCAAATGCCAAACTCACTGCTCTTTTTTTCAGTAGATCTGGTTATACCAAAAATTATTGGAAGCAAAAAGAGACGCGCACAAATTAAAAAGCTTTATAAAGCTGCATCAGTTTCATTCTACTTCTGAAAAAAAAAATGAAAAAATTAGCTTTCAGGTTTAAATTTCAAAAAGAAGGTAGAAAAAGAAGATAAAACTTGCAAAGGAGTGGATTGCATTGTATTTATTTTAAGCTGACCTACTCAAACTCAAACTCAAACCCAAATTCAACTGGAGCTCAAATTCAATTTTCAGACTCTCACATGTCTCCTTTTGTGCGTTTGTTTGTCTGGGGGAGGTCGATAGTGGAAATCAGGAATGGAAATCAATGCCTTCTTTTTTGTGCGTATGTGAAATGTGAAAGTGTGGGATACGTTTGGATTTTTACTGCTGTCGAGCCGAAATCGAGCTGATTTGCTGAACTGAACTGAGGACTAACAAGTTTAAGATTATGCCCATAGTATCTTTTATGCTAGAGTATATCATTCAGTACAGTACACTCTATACGCTGTACTATATACTATATACACTGTGCATTGTGCATTGTAGATTGTAGGTTGTAAAGCCAATTTGAAAGATAGGAGTGCGAGTTGTGTGTGTCTGTTCAAGTGAAAGCTTAGTCAGTTTAACAGCTTTACCCGTTCACTAGCCTTTCTCTTTCTATTTCTGTATTATGTTGAGTCGTCTCACTCTTTTTTTTCGCACTATTGATATTGATGGAATAGAATCAGCGGATGGATTGAATCTTTCTCTTTTCCTTGGTTTGGATTTTGGGAGTTTTCTCGTCTCGACTTTCACTTTTGTAAAAGTGAAAGTAGGTGAAAGTAAAAGTGAAAGCCCCGGGCCGTTTTCCATTTTCACCATCCGCAAGCCCCCTTTCTCCAGTCAATACTCAATACTAGATACTAGATACTCTGTACTCAATGCTCTTGCACAAAAAAAAGCATTTTAACTTATCATTGTAAATCCCATCCACATCACGTGTATCCTCTGCTCATCGTGGAAAAATTGAAAGCAAAGTACAGAAAGTGGTGGGTGCGAAGAAATGGTTTTGGATTTTAGTTGTTTGGTTCACTGACTGGCGGGCTGAAAGCTGATACAAGGTAAAAGGGGAAAATGAGAAAATGGTAAAATGTACTTTCACTCAGATAAACACATTATTATGGTAGACAAAACTGCTTGTGCTTGAGTAAGCAGGAATCAGGCATGTACAATGTACAAACACTTTTGCTTTTCCTTTTTCATCACCCGCCCACGACTCGCCGCTTCTCACAAATCGCACATTGCAATAGATGAAGCACATAGAACAGAAATAGAATAGGGCCAAAAAGCAGTCGAATCCAAGTAAAGCCAACAGCTACAACAACATAAGTCCACAGAGTGAAAGTTGTAAAATTCAAACTCAAGCTCGACGTCGGCGCTTGAATTTGAAAAGTGGAAATGAACTTCAATATCTTTGTCCTGCCTCGAGTCTCGTGTCAAAATAAAAATTGATGTGTGATTGACAGAACAGAAACATCTTTTAAAGAATCTGCACTTGTGAGCTTCTTAATGTAGATTTTTGAGTGTTAATATTACTGTTAATGACTCTTAAATTTAAAAAAGGACCTGATATTCGAAAAAGAAGCTATCTACTTTCACTTTCACTATACTGTTAAAATACCTCCGACTGGGTTTTTACTTCAAGCTATACATTTTGGTTTGAAGTAAAAGTAACTTGTTCTAAAATCTAGAGCCAGGTTTTACACAGTGCCGAAAAACCAAAGCCAGATCTAAATCCAGTATAAAATAAATAAATTGTAGAAAAATGCCGAGTATTTTTTCTTGTATTTTGGGTGAAATTGGTGAAATGCACAGTTTTGTTCTTTATGAGATGCGATTTCAATGCTAGTAGTGAAGAAGGAAAGGAAGGAAGAAAGCAGCATGAAGAAAACGAGAGAAAGAGAGAAGGAGTTGAACCCTTTTTTCTCTGGTTCCCATCTCTCATTTTTTTCTGTTCCGTGTTCAATGTTCAATGTTCAGGGATGCCGGAGGCTCAAGTTGAGTTGGAAACTTGGAACTTGGAAATCCAATTTGCTAGAGAAAGGGAGAGTGAAAGAGAGGGAGGAGAAAGCGGAGAAAGCTTTTACTCTCTGCCTTTTTATTCCATCTCAATAATGTCTAATGTAATGCAGTGTAATTTAATGTCATCTGCTGTCTATACAAATTCAATGTAAAATGTACAATGTTCCGTGTACAATGTTCGACGCGGAGCTGCATTCTATAGATAGCTCACAGCTCAAAGCTCAAAATCTATACCAAAAATCAGACCAAAACCAAACTCAGAATAGGAATCACAGAGCAGAACCAAAATGAGTAGACTTACTTTACTTTCACTCTACTTTCACTTTATTTCTCTCATGAAAGGATTGAAAACCTAAAGGAGAATGGAGAAAGCATATTCCATTTTGACTCCAGTTTAGTTGTACATAATATCAAAGTACATATCTACATAAAATATTTTGTACCATACAATACATGAGAAACAACATGCGACGTACGGAATGCGATGTACAACCAGAGGAGAAAACCTGAAATCGAAAGCTGCCATTTCTCCCAGTTTTTCTTTTACGGTCTGAGTGAAAGCACATGTGAAATATGAACAGAGCAAAACTAAAATAGAAAAAGATAAAGGCAGAGAGAAACCGAAACAGAACCAGAAGAGAGACGAGAGACGAGAAATGTCTCTTTGGAAAATGGGTGTGCTTCACAAATCCTTTTACCCACAAAAATTAATAATTTAACACAGAGCTTTACATACTTTCTCCTCAATTTCAATACTGAGGGTTTTAGTCAAAGGACATTGGTAAAAAAGTCATGAAGCTTTTTGATGCTTTGAAGTTTTGAAGTCTCAAGTATAACAAAATGAAACGCGTGAAAATACATTTCCTCCTCTTTCACTTTTTTTCAATGTTCAATGTCACTCTTGCAATATTTAATGTATAATGTACAAGATGAAGCATAAAAGGCATGTGATATACAATCCGTGGTGTATAATCCGGCTGTGGATCCAGATTCGAATTTTTCATACTTTCGTACTTTCATATTTTCAGAACTCATCAACAAGGCCTCTATTCTTGCCTCCTGCTCTTTTATTACTTTTACTTATTATATTATATAATTCTCCAGGAAAGAAGAGAAGAGATGAGATGAATTTTCTCCTTCTTCTTTTCTGGCTTCATTTTCTGTTGCACCGTTGCAATTTTCCTCACAAGATTAGTTTCTTGGAAATGACTATGACTTTTATCTCCTCTCTCACTGCTGGTTGCTCGTACTCCTGCTACTTTTCTTCATTATTTAATTATAATGCATTATAAATGTATAAGCAAGGAAATTTCACAGATTTTGACTTGCTTGCGAGTAAACAGTAACGAGTAACAGTAACAATAACAACAAGATAGAGCAAGAGAAGGAAGCAAGAGGAACGGCGGAGATGGGGAACGCTATAAAATAATAATAATAATAAATCCGGGATTTTCCAGTGAAAAATGGCAAGTAAATAACTACATGATGAATTTTCTCTTCAATATTTAAGATTTGAATCCCGTGTCTGGTGTCTGGATGTTGAAAGAGGCTGAACTCTATGAAGAAAGCTAAAGGGAGCTGGATGGAGCTGGAGAAAATTCATAGTGTAAATTTTCTTTTGATACATTGTTGCTCCTTTGAATCCCTGTGGAATACTCATATGAAGAAAAATGAGTAAATACGAAAGAAAGAAAGAAAGAAAGAAGGCGAGGTAACAACTAGAGAATGGAGACTGGAAGATGGGGAAAACAAGGACATCTATTAGTTTACGTCTGTGCACTATTTCATCCTCTCAAGTATAATTGGACATGGACATGGGAGTGGGAAATAAAAGTAGGGAAGGTCATTTATTTTTCATATTTTGCACAACTCTACTCAACTTTCTCTTTGTTTCTCCCGTTCCTGTTGTCTTTGTCCTTTTGTGTTTCTAGCTGCCTCGTGCTACCTATTGCAAAGTTTAGATATACTTTCTCGTATTTAGTACAGCTAAAACTACAACTAAAACTACAGCACGAGCTATTACATATTACATATTACATAGTGTGTCAAGAGTTTTGCAAGTGCCGTCCATCTTGAGTTGAGGAAATTTTTTTTGTCATGTCCTGTCCTCCATCCTGAGGGGCTTTCCGGGAAATATTACAGTGTAAATTAGAGAAAGGGGAACACAAAGTGACATGATACATAGGAAAGGATGATACGGACCATTATCTAATGTTCAAAGTCTGCTTTCTCTTTTCTCTTTCATTTCATTTCGAGGTTTCCAGAGTCTAGTGCCTAGTGACTAAAGTCTAGACTGGAGACTCGAAGCTTCTTGCTCTAAAATATAGAACACAGACCATAGAATTTAGAGTGTAGAGCGTAAAAGAGACTGTTCAAGATTTTATGTGCGAGTTAAATTGAATTGCTCCAGGAGAAGAGAAGAAGAAAGAGAAAGAGAAAGTATAAAGTACAGTGTACAATGTACAATTTCCACTTGGATTTGGACGAATGTACAGATATCTTCGTCCTCATTCTCATCTCACTTCATCTGTCCTCTCAGATGAAAATCCAATGTCCAGTTCAGCTTTCTCCAGACCAAACCAAACCAAGCCAAGCCAAGGCCATGACATCCAAGTGTAAAATGAAAATGACAGTGACAACGACAACGAAAAGGACAATTTCGACGAATTGAGGCCCAAGGAGCACGTCAATCCCAATTTCAATTTACTATGTCATTTCAAATACAAATACAACTATGCTTAGAAAATCTTATACTCAAAATTTTTTTTAACTGTTTCAAAGTTTCTGCTGTACAAAAAGGGGCAAAAGAAATCGGCCAAATCTTGAGATTTATTTAAGTTTTTTAGACTTTGCAGTAGCCAACAAGCAAATTTAAGGGGAGTTTTTTCCAGTTTTTGATTTTTGGCTTTAGTTTATTCTTCAAAAAAGTTTAGCGGAAGTGGGAAATCTTGTTTGACTTCATTATCAAAGTATAAAAAAATCTTAGTTTACTCTGTGCAGTCGATTTTTAGTTGAAAATAAACTTTGATGCATCTAAAATCTACAATCTACAATTATGTCCAACTTTGAACCTCAAATGTAAATTTACTATTTGAATCTGCATCTTTGTTACTTTTTATTCATCAAAAGTTTGCATCACTTTGAAACTCAAAGTTTTATCCGAGCCAAATCAAACCAATGAACAATAAACGATGAACAGTGTTGAATGCAAAAAATGTCTACATTTCAGTCCAGTGTAACTTGAAACTTGAACTGTCCAGAGTCCGGTGTTTTATTTTGTTTTCTATTAGTATTTTATTTTATGCGCTGTGGACATGAAGTTACTTTTATGTAATTTTCCTTGAAAGATTTCAAAGTTGGGGGGTCGGTGAAAGTTGGAGAAAGTACAATGAACCAAGTATATATGTACAAATGGAGGGATGAAGATTGGTCGAGTTTTTAGGATGTGACAAGTGACGTGACACAACATGTACCGATCACTGATCTTGACTCTGGACTCTTGCTTCTTGCTTTTTGCTTCTTGATTCTTGGTGCTTGGTGTATGGATGAATTTTCTGCCTGTACATTGTACATATGTACAAAATGTACAGACAACCATAATGACGATGACACATTATTTTCCAAATGGAATTGCCGCAGTTGTACAGTACATTGTACTATTATACATATGTAATATAAAAGTATAAAGGATAAAGTATGTAGCGTAGTTTACACAGCGTAGGAAAACACGGGAGAGTGACAGATAGTGACAGTGTCAGAGGGAGAACGCCAAGTTTGAACGATCTTGTCTGTCATGTTTTCATGTCGTTGTCATTTGCTACCAAGTCATTTCATTCCTTTCCCTTCCATTTTACTCTACTTTACTTTACTTTTCCCGGTACAGCCTTCAATGTAGCATGTACTTTGCACAGTGTATACTGTGATGAAATTCTATGGACATGCAAATGAACTTGGAACCGGAACCGTCATCATAGTCATCTTCTTGTCTTTTGGTGAAAGCAGTGGATTTTCTCCATATAATTCCATTGTCGTTCTCGCTCTCGTTGTCTTTGCCATTGTCATTCTTATGCTCATTGTCATTGACATTGTCATTTTCCTTGTGTTTGTAGATTGTAGATTGTAGATGGGTGGATATTCTGCTGGTTTCAATGCAATAAAACCTGGTTGCAAAAACGGGGAAAGCAAAACTTCAAACTCCAAACTTGGAACTCAAAGTCGGCTTGAGGATGCAGACAATAGAGTAGTATGCAAAAAAAGTACTTTGTGTTTGACTCATGTCGTATAATTTTACAGAATTTTTAGCGAATCACGAGTCAGACATCAGACTCGGCCGCGGAATCAGAGTGAGAGTCATACTCAAAATAATGTTATGTATGAGCTGATGAAAAGCCAAAGCCGAGTAAGGGTGAGGTTTATGTGTGCATTTCTCTTTTTGCTCTTTCTTTACTTTCTCTGGATTCTGAATAAAATAGATGGAGTGCTCAAATGTACAATGTATCTAGATTCTAGATTCTAGTCTAGTATCTACAATCTACAATCCACATAGAGAAATAAATGAGCCGAAGGTTCATGGCAAATTTTAGTAGAGCAATCCCTTTTTGCTTTCTCCACTTTCACTACTTTCTCCACTTTCACTACTTACACTGCTTTCTCCATTTGGATTCTAATTGTGTGCCATATAAAAGCAAGGGTTTTTTATCCTACACACTCCTTTTCTCATTCAGTATGACATTCGTCCTCTTCAAACATGGAGAGAAAGTGGAGAAAGTGTAGAATTTGGAGGAAATGGAGAAAGTGAAAGGAGTAGAATGAAATGAAACTTGATTGGGCAGAGAAGCATGACTTTTTCCATGTTCCTCTCATCTCGTCACACCACATCACATTACATTACATAACATTACATGTAGAAGGGAAGGAGGAAGGAGTTGAAATATGAGATCCGGCACTTTTTTGTCTCGTACAAACCCGATTCCGATTCTCAGTCGGATTGTAATTCTGATCCAACTTCAACTCAAAGTTCCAACTCTTGCCGTCTTGAATCTTGAAATTTAGGTTTGGATTCGGATTTGGATTCACAGTCATGTCCTTGTCCACATCCAACATCGACATCCGAATCCGACATCCGACGTGAAACCCAATTCCAAGTAGAAAACCTAAAGAGTTAAAATGGTGCTGTATCAGCAAAAAAAATCCCTGGCGCAACTAACAACTCGGAAAAGTGAAAGTGCAAACGATGAAAAGTCTCCAATCAACAATCTACAATGTACAATCCATAATCCTCAATCTTCAGTCCTCAACCTACTGTCTAAAATTCACGGCTGACAATTGACAATGAAGATAAAAATGTGAATCACCGTCACACATCACACATCTCAACATCAAATAACATTATATTTTATTTCATCAAGGCGGCATTTTATTATCAATCCTATTTTCTATTTTCAAATTCCCACTTTCACTTTTATATTTCACTTTGTTTTTATAAAAAAACCAAAAATATTCATCATTTTAAATGTGTCTTTGTACAAATACAAAATAAAGAATATAAAATACTTTGAAAAACACCTCATCCACATCAATTTTCCGGCAGAAAATAGAAATAGCATTTTGATTAAAATTCAAAATGTACAAAGCACAAATTGTACATAATAAAAAAGTCAATATAGATTTCCATCTTGAATTCATAATGATACCAGAAGAATGATGATGATAATAAAGAAGAGGTTATTGATTTTCCGTAACTTGATCACATCCTTGATCATTGATCATTCAACATTCCAAATTTTTATTGACGGAAGTCTAACGTAATGAATCTCCATTCTCAATTTTATTTTCAATTCTCAATTCGCAATGCACTCACAATTCACAGCCACAACAACATCCACATTTCTAACGTACTAATAATAATAATGATAATAATAATAATAATACAGCGAGGAATAAAAGTATCATGAGGAAAAGCAACAAGAGGGAGAAAGTTTCCACAGGAAAATGAAATGACAGACAATCTTGTGGAAATATCGGGAAAAAACCCAAAAATCCAAAAGAGCTAAATGTAGTTCCGTTCACACTTTCCACTGAATATTGTAGCCTGACTCTTTCAATTTTCTCCTTCCTGGGCTTCTCATTAATTTTATTTTTCATTTGGATAGTGCTACACAACTCCATTTTGCTCCATTCTCCATTCTGCTCCTTTCTCTTCTGTTGCGGTGGGGAATGACGAAGCGGATGCTCACTTTACTTTTCTATTCACTTACCCACGCCAACACCAACACTAGCAACAGCAATAGCAATGCCAAAACCAATACCAGTACCAAGTTTAGACCAGACCGAACCGTTGAAGATGAAAACAGGCTGTCCCTGTTGATTCCCCCGCTTGTGATCGATGACTAGACTTTCACCAACTTTTAGATACTTTCTCCAGCCTCATTCTCCCTTTCCCTTTCCAAATATTATTTATATTGACAATCAGCTACATGTACTCCAAACTCCAAACACATGAGCAAAATGTAATCTAGTGTCTAGTGTCTAGTGTCATATAACATATCCGTATATCTACCAAAGTGTAATGTGTAATGTGTCTGCACCGTTAGGTAATTTTCAATTTTTTTATTTATTACCCACACAAAAGCACAACATGTTTCTATCTCTAATATACAATGTACAACGTAAAACGTACAATGCTCGGCAATGTACATGTGTATCACAAGGGTAATCATGTCTATTCTTTACTTGTGTTCACCCCATCTTTCATTTTCATTTTTATTTTCATCGCAATTCCGCTGGTTCTAGGTCTGCTTTTATTTTGGCTGTTGTTGTTGGCCCTAGATCCCACATTCTACATTGCACAGAATGCATATGAGCTGTGTGCGTCCATTATAAGCCTGGATTAACACGAGCTAAATTTGATTTCATTTTGGACTTGCTCTTCCTCTCTTTCATTTTCATTTCATTCCTATTCTAACTCCAAATCCATTAGCTCCAAACATAGAGAAAATAGGAAAGCAGAGAAAATAGAGAAAACGGGTAAGAGTCCACAGAACAGACGATAGACATTAGACAGTGGGTTTTAGAGTCTAGAGTCTACGGTCTAGACGTTGTAGAAAATAGAAGAACAGAGTGCAGTGGAGCGAATCAATGAACCTTTTTCAATAGTTGAATGGTGGAAACAATCCAGCCAATCACTAGCCGTTCCTTTCTCATCCTTCATCTAGCTGTCTGTCTATCTATCTATCTATCCGATTTTGAATTATGGGAACCAGAAAAAGAATTAAATTAAATTAAAAGACAGAGCATAGTATCTTTGCCGGAAGGAGAAAAAATCAAGTGGAAAATTTTATTAAGTACTCCAGTCTCGAGTTTCAAGTATCACAGGAAATTGAAATTAAAAACTAAAACTTGAGTCTGGAGTCTGGAGCCTCGAAGGTCGAAATAAAAACGATGGGTAAATAAAGAGCCTCAGGATAGACCGGAAGTAGAACTAAGTATGATAATAATAATAATCATATGTAATATTTTATGAATATTATAAATTGTGGATGGATGAGAACTGAAGAGAGTTCAGTTCAGTGACCACCCAAACAACAATAATAATAATAATATCAAAAGCCTGATGTTGATATTGATATTGAACTTTTACCTTCCTGTTTTTGTTTTTGTTTTGGTTGTGAGTTTAGAGTTTAGAGTTGTCAGCGTTTAGTGGTTGTGAGTTTTTGGATTAAAAACACTTTTGGATTTACATGTGAAAGTAAAATAGGTCATGAGGAAGGAAAGCTGGACGTCGGATGTCGGATGTTGTGGGAATGGACTGGACTGGACTGGCCTCGTGAATAGAAATACTGTATGGTGATATCATGAGGATATTTTTATTTATGTTGTGGTCGGCTTTATATCATCATGATGATCATGATGTACGCAAAGGAGAAAGTCCGACTTTGTATTATTTTATTATATCTAAAATCTAGAATCTACACATCTTTTTACAAAGTTGTGTGTTTCAATATGAAAAAAGCGGAGAAGAGGAGAGAGAAAGTTAAAGTTATGTGGTCTATAGATTATAGAGTATAGATACTATCGTACATGTTAAGTTCTTTATATTGTACAGTATATGGTGTCTACTGTCTACTGTATTTATTGATTTTACAATCATTTTTCAATTTCCCCAGTATTTCCCTCTCTTTTCATCTGTGTCCAAAGCTCTAAACTCTAAACTCTGGATTCTGGATTCTAGATTCTAGACTCTAGACTAAATGCTGCAGGCTCTATATTCTACATTCTACATATTGCAATGTACAGCACTTTTACATCTGGTTTTGGTTTTGGTTTCAGACTGGAAATTGGCAAGTGGAAAATGGAAACAGGAGATGAGAAACAGAGACCACAGAATCCAGAATCCAAAATCCAAAATTCGTATTTTACTTTGTTCTCGGTTACTGCCTCCACACAAACCGCATTGCATCCTTTCCAATATCCAATACACATATAAAAGTACAATGTACGTTGCTGACCACTGTGAAACAAATTTGAAATAGAGGCAAAACCTCATGTTCCAGCTCAACTCAGTTCCGTTCCACTTGATTTTCATTCGTTTGGCTGGGCACGGCATTGCCAGAAGACAAACAGGAGAAACATGATATTTCCCTTTAAAAACATGCTTTAAAATTACATATTGGTTTCCCATTTTCAGTGTCTTGTATTTTGTATTTTCTATCTTTTATTGTGAACCAGCTGCTTTTTAATTTTTCTGATGCACAATGAGCACTGATGCTGAAATTGATACAAATAAAAGTCTGTATAGTCTGTGTGTGGTCTGTTTGTGGTGTGTGGTGCAAGGTTAAGAGATTAAAGTAGATGAATCCTGATTCTGATTCTACATCTGATGATGCGGTGGATAAAAATGTAACTGTGGGCAGTTATAGCCACATTTTTGTGGCAATATGTACAATGCACATGAATGAAATTACTCCTAGCTCAAAAATCGAAACTTGAAACTGATAACGTATTGTACATCTTGAATCTTGAACAAAATTCAATTCAGTGTACAATTGGTCCTGTTGAATGAAAGAGAGAGAAAAAGAGAGCGAGTAAATGAATTCATTTTCACTTCTTTCTCTGCATTCTTTCACCCAACACTCACCCAAGAGAAACAGACATGAACAAGAACAAGATATGAAGTAAATGGAATAAGACAAAAGCTCTTCTTTTCAATCTTTTCCATGTACATTTTAGATATGTATCATGTAATCTTGAAAGGACGGAGAAAGTACATGTAGTATATAGTATATGGTGTACAATGTACAAGCATCGGCTATCGGCTCATTGCATTTTCCATCACTCTATTTTATCCCACTTCAACTATACACTCCACACTGCAGAATCAAGGATCCAGTATAAGACGCAAAATGGAATCTAGAATCTAGAGCACAGATGGACGGACAAGCCAGAGCCGGAGACAGAGAGACAGAGAAAGTAAAAGCCCGTTGTAGAAAAAAATGAAATGGGATTTGATCGCATATAAAAATACAATGTGCACTTCGCGCCTCGTCCATCTCTCTCTCTCTCTCCTGTTTTCTCTCTATAAATCCAATTCCATTCAGCTTTATAAAAAACTTGAACTATACTCTTTTCTCTCTCGCTTTCTCTTTTGCTTTCTCTTTCTGTCTGTAAATTCCCTATTCTCGCTTTCACCATTTTCTATTCTCTTTCTATTCCATTGTCTGGATTCCGAAATCATCCATCCATTCCTTCTTTCACTCTCTTTCAATTCAACATTCAACCTATATTTTTTTCCATCTCGTCTCAATAAAAAAATCCAGTCCAGTTGAGTCCAGTGCAGTCGCACTCCAGTGGCTTTGCACTTTTCATTCTTTGGAAAGAATAAAAGTCGAGCAGTGGGAAAAAAACTGTGCAGCTGTACACTGTATACTATATTCTGTATACTGCACAGTTTTACAACTAGAAGTAAAACTACAAACTACAAATACAACCACTGCAGTCCAGTTCACCTTTAAGTAAATGCACTGCATTTTTTATGAGCCCATTTTCACTTCACTTTCCCATTTTTTACTCACTCTTGGCTCTCTTGAATCTGGGATCTGGGATCTGGGATCTGGAATAAAATCATCATCACCACCACCATCTTTTTACATCCAACTTTTTACCTTTTGAAATGCATTTGTGAATACACCTGGCGTCTCCCTTAAGAATAAATGTTATCATTCTTTGTGCACTATCCGTTGTTCATTGTTCATATAATTTTAATCAAAATTACATAGTAATAGCAAAATCCCCATGTAGAATTTTGATCGAGGGAAGAGGTTGTCAAAATTGAAATTCCAAAGTTCTGGTTATTACACCAGAGAGTTGAGAATGGAGAGAGAAAGTCCGACGTCCCTCCTTTCTGAAGGAGAAAGGAGGAAATTGATCGTGGGGCAGCAGAGAGAAATAAATAAAGAGAAAGTCAAGAGAAAGTCGAGTGAAAGTGGAATGGACTTGAGTGGTGATGTAATGGACGTGAACATGGAAATGGAAATGGACAGTGAATGGATTGAGGATTGAGGATTGACGATGGAACGGGATGGTGTGGCTCCTGGAAACAAATTGGACAGTCCAAGGGTAACCTTTCATGTTCTCTGGTCCTTGTTCTCGTCTTCGTTTTCGTCTTCGTCACCGTCACCGTGACTTTTTCGTCATCGCCGTCCCCATCACCATCACCGTCACCGGCTCTTCTCTACATAAAATACTAGACCAGGATACATCATGGAAAAAATGCTCAAAAAGAGCTAGAAAGAAGACAGAGACTTGGACAGATATGAGAAAAATAGTGGAAAGAAAAGGGGAGTGTTAATATTGTGAAAGTGCATAGAAAATGGAAAAGTGGAAAATGGTTGATGGCGAGAAATGGGAGGGAAAAGACGGGCGGTTGGACTGACACTGCAATTTTCTCATATAAAAAGGTGTCTGTGACTGTCTAGTATCTAGTAGCTAGTAGCTAGTATCTAGTGTCTAGTGTCTAGTGTTGTAGGTTGTAGCGGGATCGTGTCAATGACTTTCACGGTGAAATAAGCCCATGTAAAAAGAATATGTATGTGCGTAAGCCCTTTTGCTGTTTCTGTTTCTCTAGTTTCTCCTTTCAAGGATTTCATATATAATATGGACCACTCAATTTTTTCTCCTCAATTCCTCAATTCTTTTGGGCTCCTCTGGGAGTTTGAAGGAAAAGTGTCATGTCATTTTTTCTCCGATCCAATCAGTCCTCTTCCACTTTCCAGTCAAAGTCAAAGTCATAGACAAAGAAGAAGAAGAAGAAGAAGAAGGAGACATGAACACAGGCATTGAAATAGAAAAGGACGGACATAGTTATAGCTTATAGCTTTAAGCTTTTTAGCTCAAGCTGGAGCTAAACCTGAAACGGAGCAAACTGCGCTGAAAACAAGAATCTGTTCAATGCTCAAACTCTTCTTTTTCCTCCTTTTCAAGTTACATAATCCGCTATTGACTAGACTAGAAACTAGACCGTGTTTAGACCGGGGTATTTAGAGGTGAGTTGGATTTGGATTTGGATTTTGGATGCACGTACTAAAAAAATAAAAATAAACCCAAAGATTTCCGCCGAGTCATCAAATCCAAAACTGGAACTGGTTCGGATTCCGGGAATAAATAAATGTGTTTTTATCAATGTCACTCTAATTTTCTCACACTAGGGAGAAAGTAGAAAATATAAAGGGAAAATAAAAAGGTAGAATATAGAATGTAGAATGTGGGTCACGGCTCCCGGCACGGAAAAAATGACACGACAAAGTGACAAGTCTTTCAACTCTTTCAAGTCTTCCTCCTCCATTTTAAAAGGGGACGTGGACTTTTCCTTGCAAATTACAAATTACCAAATTAGACAGAGGTACAAAAGAGAAAACGGGAGAAAGTAAATGAGGAGAATCGGAATGGTCTGGAATCTGGAATAGTCCAGAATTTATTTATGGACGATGGAGGACATGAGGAAAAAGACATAAAAAAAACTCTGAAATTGTCTCATCTGTAATTTTGTAATTTGTGAGATTTAATGAAGGTGTGACTAGCTGACGGAAGGAAGAGAAGACGGGAAAGTTATAGCACGCACAAACTACAAACTCCAAACTCCAAAATCCAAACTGGAACAAAAGAGTAAGAATTTTAGAAACTACAGACTAAAAACTATAGCTTCAACTAGAGCTTGAGCTGGAGCAAAAGGAAATGGGAATGACATGAAATGGGATGGAAATGGTCATTAAATGAATGAAAAAGAAATAATGTCATGTTAAAATTCTTGAGGAAATACAAGGCAATAAAACTAAACATGTAGAATGTAGAATGTAGACGGGAGACGCATAAATATCTATGTACTCTACAAATTCCAAGGCAACTTTCACCCAAACCGATTTTTTTCTATTTACGACCATACGACCGTCGTTGTCCTTTTTGTAAAAGTACAATGTAAAGGGTAAAGAGTACGGCGTAGTGAAAGCATATGGGAGAATTTCATGGTTAAAAATTTGCAACTGCCACAAGGCCCATTTCCTCACTCTCAATTCTCAATCCATTTTCTCTCATTCCTTTTCTCAATCCTCTAGTCTAGTCTAACTCTGTCTAGCTCTGGTTCCCTCAGGCTCCTTTTCCTTTTATTTTTCTTTCATTTGTCAATCCACAAGGAGAAAATAATTAAGTTAATTGATTAGAAAAGTCAAGTACAGTCGAGTCGAGTAGAGCCATCCGACACCAGGACGGAGGCCGAACAGCCTCAACTAACAAACGACACACACGCACTTATGCAATCTTACCCATTCCCATTCCCATTACCCACTACACATTAAACATTACACATTCACTGGCGAACAATGAGTTCATCCCGAGAAAAAGTTTCATTTCAATCATAAAAACTCTGTGCTAAACTAAGCTAAACTAAAGAGAGAAAGAGGGAGCGGACAGAAAAAAAGCAAACGAGTTTCATAATTTTCTCGGTCCTCTTATTTTCATTCTTTCACTTTCTCCTGCTTTCTCCACTTTCACTCACTTTCTCCACTTTCTCCACTTTCACTTACTTTCTCCCACTTTCTCTTTCCATACCCTTTGAATAAATATTCAATTAGATTGTTACTATTATGACAATTTCCTGAAATGACAAAAAATACAAAGAGAATGAAAGCAAAAGGAACCGGAACAGTAACAGGATGAGATGAAAAAATGAATGTCTATTCATTTAGACACTGGGTGTGGATATACAAAAAGTACGGAGTGAATGCTGTATACTGTGTACACATTTATTTCTTCCACGCAATTTCATTGCATTAAATTAGAAAGAGTGAAAAAATGCAAGTTCTCTACACTAACTAATTTGCTGTCAAATGAAGAAACGAGGCAGGACGAAGCAGAACGGAGCCGGGCTGAGCTAGAACTCGAGAAAAAACACCTAAATTCTACACTCTACCGTGCACCATATACCATACACTGTACACTGTAGACTGAAGACTGTAGACTGTATTTATTATGGAGAGTGGAGAAAGTACAAAGTGAAAGTAAAAAAAAGTACAACAAAAAGTACAAAATACAAAATACAAAGGCGAAGGAACAAAATGAGCCTGGTTTTTTTGTGTGTCTGAAATAAACTCAAGTAGTGTTTCTTTCCCTTGTAATCGTGAACGTAGAGAGAGAGAGAAGCAGAGAGAGTCTAGCAGGGCCTGGCCTGGCTTGAAATAATGTGTGATGGAAAGTGTAAATAAATGAAAGGGTAGTGAGAGCGTGAACCGTAACTCGTTAGTTGTTAATACGCCATGCACATTTTTCTCATCAATGTGCCCCGAGTCTACAGTCTAGAGTCTCTTTTCTTGTTTCAAGTTGGAAGGAAGCAGAAAGCTTGAGGCTCACATCTACTGGTGAATCTACATACACACACCATCACAATACATCTATTCATCCAGCCTGATTACCCATAGGCAAATTTGCCCTCCTATCTTCTTTGTATCTTCCACGTAGCTTTCTATATGTATCTGATATTCCTATTCGTATTCCTATTTGTATTTCATATAGAGCTGACTGTTGCTTTCACCAACCACCCTCTACTACATATTATACATTGTATATTAAACATACGCTTCGGCTTTAGTTTAGTCACTCCTTGTTTTTTCTTTACACCCAACACAATGGAAAAAAAGAGACTAGACAATGAATGCGGGATGAAAAGGCGCCTTTCAACTCAACTTGACTGGATTATCACACCAACACACATGTGTGTACTGTATCCTATATAATATATAATTATGGCACTGGCAGTGGTAGTGGCATTAGTTAAATTTGGACAGGTTGTTTTCGCTCCCTTTGTCATAATTATTTTCCTAACACTTGTGCATTAGTGTGGCACCTCTTTTCTTTTCTATTTTTCCAGTTGGTTTTCCTTTCAACTTTGAACTTTCTCTTTCACTCTCATTTGCTAATGAGACACAAAATACAGAACAAAATACAAAATACAGGAGTGCATTTTTTTCTATTTTCAAAGTCATGCCAAACAAAAACATGAGTAAAGTGTAATCATCATTATCATTACAATTGTTATTACAACTTGAAACTGAAGCTCAAGCTCAAGCTCAAGTCAAATTGACCCAATAATGCAGAGATAAACTATTATTTTTTGTTGTTGTCGTTTTTTAAATTGTTCAGTTTTCATCATTTAGTTGCAGTTGAGTTTGTTTTTAATTCTGAATGTTGTTATCCTATTTTTGTACCAAATGTTCCTTGTTTTCTGTTTACTTTTTTATTTTGTATTTTCTACTGCGTAGGACAGGGATGACTTTTCCCGAATTTGAAAAGGAGAAAACAAAGACAAGGACAAACTACTACTATCCAACTATGGTACAAAAGAGTAGTACGTGACTAATATGTAAAATCTACATCTTTGAATGTATATAGATTGTAGAATGTAGAATGTAGAATGTAGAATCTAGAATCTAGAATCTAGAATAGATCAGTAGTAATGGAGATGGATCAGATCAAAGTGGAGACTATAATACAAATGATACATCCACAATATATAAAGCTGGCAACTATAAATAAATTAAATGGAGGCGTCCTTGTTGTACGTTTACGTTTACTTTTACGCTAACATTTTAAGTTTACTTCTCTCCCTTCCTGATTCGTGATTAGTAGAGTTTTGTCGAGAATTTCTCTCTCTCTCTCTCTCTTTTGGAATGTGTGTAACTCGTAACTTGTATAACTTGTTCTAAAACTTGCTTCCAAGTACACAGACTAGTGTTTGGATGTGGATGTGAATGTGAATGTGAATTCGAATGTGACAAAATAAGAGAGAAAGTGAACAAGTTAAAGCACACAGAGAGAAAGAGGAAAGAGAAAGTTGAATTCCCAGGAATGGAATTCAATGGGATGAAATTGGACTAGCTGGATGAATACAAATAGAAAAGAGGAAGACATGGGTGAAAGGAGAATAGAGAAAGCAGAATAGAGAGAAAGGTGAGGAAGAGCAGAGGAGAAAGGCAAAAGTTTGTTGGAAATGTATCTAAAAGTACGAGTACGAGCACGAGTACAAGTAAAAGTGGTTAACTATGCGAATCATTGTTGTGTGTCTCTATCTCTATCTCTGGCTCTGTTTCTGTCTGGGTGATGTGCGATGTGCGATGTGAATGTGCGTTTAGTTCACTTTAGTTTAGTTTAGTCTAGTTGAGAGTGCGTTTGCTCTTTCTCTTACTTTTACTTTATAAATGTGTGTTCAATTCTGTGCTGGTGGAAAGAGTATCCGCATCTGCATCCGTGAGATAGATAAGAAATTTGTGGAGGGGGAAATGCGGAAGAAAGCAGAAGCTTGTACTAGTAGTAGTTGTGGAAAAGCTGGCGGAGGGTTCTTCTCAACCTTCTGCAGTAAAGACACAAAGAAAAGGAGAGGAAAATTGGTGAAAACTTTGTTAAATAGGGGAAAATCTAATTTCCTATCCCAACAGGAGGAAAGCAAGTACCAGGACCAGCAAGAAATGGGAAGAAACGGGAAGAAAGGAACATCAGCAGCAGCATCACCAGCCAAAACAAACTAAACTGTATATTGTATATTCTCTCCTTATCTTACATATGGAAGAGATTCCAATCCTCAGCCCAAATACAGGCACCTTTCCAGTCAACGTTTGAAAAATTCCGAATGGCCCACCCACAGCGTACACGTGAAATAGACAGAAGACAGTAGATTGTAAACTGTAAACTGTAGACTTTGGACGGTGACAGGTCTGAATTTTACATTTTTCTTCACTCCGTACACCGCACACCGCACCCTTCCCTTCCCGTTCCTCCGTCTCCCTCCATCCAAAGCCTTTTCTTTCCTTTGCTCTCCTTGGCACTGTTATTACAATTTGCATAATCACATTTCAACCTGTGAATTGTAAATAGCTTGTTGATTTTACTCAAATTTAACTGGGTAATTTCCCAACACCTCCGTCGTATTTGCCTATTTTTGTGTGTGCAGTGTGCGTGCTTAAAAAACAAAATATATAGGCATCGTCTTATATTTTACATATTTACTACTAAACACGTTTGTACTTTCTACATAACAATTTCAATTTTACAGATTCATACGTATACAAGAAAAATTCTAGATTCCTTTTCCACGTTTCCTGTGGAAATTCAAAAGTTTTATGAAACTATTCCTTGAGCAAAAAAATAAAAAAGGAGCCTGTAAGAAATAGAAAAGAGAAGGAGAATCCACATCCACATCCACAGTTCACATTTTTATGCACTGTCATGAACTTGGATGATTTTCTGCGTGCGTCTTTTGAATAAGAAAAGTTTATTTTTTCCAGGATGATGATTTGACTTTGACTTGAGATTCAAATTGAACCTTTGCTTTTAGCTTCAAGTTTGGCGTTTGGATTTTGGATTTTGGAGTTTGGGGTTTTGAAGACGTGAATCTTACACGTAAAGAGAGAGAGGAAATAGGAGTATTTTCCTACACTTATTATTCATGAAAGTGTAAGAGTTACGACGTGAGAATAACTCAAATGTCTCAACTTTTAAGAACAAAAAAAATCACAATTTCTCTACTACTTTTCCCCTTTTCTAGTACTTTGCCTGTGCTTTCTCCATCAATGGACTGGAAGTCGGAGTGAAAGTGAAAGTGAAAGTAAAAGAGAAAGTTGGAGAAAGTTGAAGAGGAAGAACAAGTTGGTAAGATGAGAATCAAAAGGGATTTCTTTTTTCTTATGTATCTTGAATCTTGAGTTGAAAAGTCTTTAGTCTTTAGGTTTTTAAACGATGATCACGTTTACCTCCAGATCCCTTTCAAATTTTCCAAAGCTCACCTTAAGTTAATTTCTTAATTTTAGGCTTACTCTTGAGTCTGATTCTGATTCGGATATCTTTCATGAGATAAAACCTTGTAATTTTTCTCCCTCCTTCTTTGTCTTTGTCATTTCCATTCGAATGGAATCTGGTGTAATCCCATTTCTTTTACAGAAAAATCAAGCACATGTATCAAGGTCATTCTTTGTCATGGTAAATGGCAATTTCGTGGTTTGGTTTGGTTTTGGGATTTTTTAGGGTAAATTCAGAATTCAAATGTATGCCAATGTACTGAAGGGGAATACTTAAATTACAGGAAAATGAAAGGATCATGTTTCTGAATAAATGAACATTATATAACATTATACATGTATAAAGTTTTATTTAAAACCAAGGCCAAAATTCGGTTACGCCATCATTTATTCAACACAGTTTGGAATAAAAGATGTCGAGATGAATATCGGATGAAAAATGAAACATGAAACATGACGGAGGATGGAGAATGAATTGAGAATGAGAATGGGCATAAATTGAATATGAAGACACGTGTAATTCCAATTCACATTTCCATTTCAATTTCAGATCCAGTTTCAGCTCCAGTTCCAGAGGGAACAGAACTCAAGTTTCAAAACCCTGGCTTTGGCTTTGACTTTGATTGTGCTTTTTCAAGTACAAGAGAAAGTAAAAGTACACGGTAAACGAGACAGTGTTTTTGATGTTCATTTATAGTAAAAAAAGTATGTACAACAAGTAAAAAAAGTACAAAAGTAAAAAAAGGCAAAAATAAACTAGAGGTTTTTATATTCACAGGAATCAAATTCCTGTCTGACGCAAGTTGAACGATGCTGAGTCAGACCGAAACCAGACAGACAAAAAAGACAGACAGCTCGAGATTGAGAATTGAGAATTGAGAAAGTTGCATAGTCCAATAATTTCCTAAAAATTTGATTCTCTCTCTTGTCAATGTCACTGTGCGTTCATGTTCATGTTCACGTTCAGGTTGAAGTCTGGACGACCGTCAACCGTTGACAGGCGACAGAATACAGACTACAAACTACAGACTACAGACAAAACTGGGAATAAAATGCTGTACTTTCTCTCTATTTTCACGGCTTTTCGTCTACGGTTATTCCCACAGGGAAAAGACGGGAAAAAGAAGAGAATTCTGTTTAAAGAGGCTGAGAGAGACAAAGTTAGTGGGGAAATTACGTAGACTGCTGAATGTTGAATGTTGCAACTTTGGTTCATCTTCCTTTTCTTTTCGCTTTAGTCCTGGAGGAGTAGAAAAAATGGGAAAATAAAATGGATTTGAATTGACTGAGAGCTGAGAGCAAAAGTAAGAATAGAAAAGACGAGTCTGAAGAGTAGACCAAAATAACTGTACTAGACAAAAGTCAAAGTCAGAACCAAACTTTCCCGCTTCAGTCACCCACCACGACACACGCACCCCACCACACCACACCACATGTACAATTTGGAATGTGGAATGTAGAATCTAGACCAACTTTAAAATTTACTGTGGGACCTCACACACACCAAACGCCAAGCACCAAACACCAAACACCAAACACCAAACTACATCCAAAGTATCCAAAATCCAAATTGGAATCCAAACTTTTGGTCCAACTATCAACTGGATGGAATTCCACGTGTGACTATAAACTATAAACTACAAACTAAAAACTATCTTCAATGACAATGGACAACCTACAACTTGCAACAAACAAATACGCACTCTCTACTCTCTCTTCTACACACTGTACGCACGACTCTTCCTCTTCCTCTTCTTCTTCACTCTTGACTTTTGAATCTTAGTATAAAAAATGCGCCCATTAAACTTGATCTACGCACCACCATTCACAACATTCAGGACCACATCCCAGCCCATCACATTCTCCAACTCCTTTCTCCTTCTCACTCTGACTTTGACTTTGACTGTAAATCAAACATAAAGTTTACAAACAAAAATATCCATATGTACACAACTCTATTCTCTATTCTTCTTTGTCCATACGTCTGTTCTTTGAACATGTAAGTTGTAAGTTGAAACTTGAGCCATTAGAAACTAGTCAAGGAGAAACTTGCAATTTGAATTTGAGACTTTTGGAGATGCTTCATGTTCATGTTCATTTTCCATGTCCATTGTCCATGTTTTCTGAGAATTGCAGTATCTATTTGCCTATTTGCCATCTTTTTAAATGCATGAATATTCATAACTTTGGCTTTCATTTCGTATTCATTTGAATAAATGTTGTGTTTTGAACAGACGTAAAGAAAGGACAAAATACAAACGAGCTGTAGAATAAAATCTGAGTGGTTGTTTGACCTTTGACCTTTGACTTTGCAAAATTGCAAAAGTCGCCAAAGAAAACTTTTCTGCATGTTCTGCAAAGTCATTATCAGTTCATTTACTCAGATAATATTTATGCATAGTAAAATAAAACATGTACAATGTACAGTGTACAGTGTGCAACGAGGTGGACTTGGAATTGGAATTTACTCATGGACATTTTCACCATTTGCCATTTGCCAGTTTGCTCTCGAATCTCGACTACTTGACTACTTGACTCTGCTCAGATTTTTCGTCACAGGGTTTGTTCTGTCCCTTCTGCCTTTTAATGTTTTGTTTCAGTGGAGAGTTTTTGGGCGAGTGGCCAAATATCAGATATCAAATATCAAAAACCAAATACCAAATACTGAACACCAGAAAGAGGCAAAAAGAGGAGAAGAAATCCTATTTGCATTGGCATTGGCTTTTGCTTTTACTTTTGCTTTTGCGTTTGGTTTGACTTTGGCACATCCAGATTCCAAGTCAAAATCACACATTCAAACACAAGTAAAAGTACAAATACAGATGAGGCTTCTGATTACCCAAAACCCAAAACCCAGAGAGAGCGAGCAAAAAATACATGCATCTAGAATCGAGAGCTGAAAATGGCGTTTGGGTTGGAACAGTGGAAATCTGAAACTAAAAAGGAAACTTGAGCTGAAAGAGAATGCGACTACGAATACGAATAACAAAGTGAAGAGTGGAAACTGGAAAGTGGAAAGGAGAGACACTGACTCCAAACATTCCTTTTATTTTATTCTGTGTTTTGTGCTGGGAGGAATGGAGAAAGTCGGATTCAGAGTCGGAGTTTTAGCTCTTAAATGTACACAGAGATAAACATTGAGTATCTCCAATGACTTTCTCCAACTCCAACTCCAACTAAAATTTCGACTCTGACTCAACTCTCAACATGTTTTTCAATGGGGAAAGAGGAGAAGAGGAGAAGAGGAGAAGACAAGAGAAAGGAAAGGGTATGGAAATTTTACATGCATAAAATCAGAGGAGGAAGTAGTATCTGTAGGAGTTTCTGTAGGAGTAGCAGCTTCTTCTTGGTCCATGTCCAATTTTCATGGCCCTCTCTACATACTAAATACCCGGGTTTTCTTCTCTCCTCATTCACATTCACATTCTTTCTATCTCTCTTCTCTTCTCTTGTTGAGAGCTTCTGTGTGTCTGTTTGCATCTGCCTGTCGACTGTCGACTTTCGACTTTCTAGTGTCGAGTGTCTACTGTTTAAAGTCTGCTGGTTCTGTTTGGTTCTGTTTGGTAGTGTCTCTAGTGAATTCCCACTCAATAAGAACATGCATATTACGATTATGACGGCCACGAGCCAGGAGCAACTCACATCATCAACTTTCTCTCTAATGTCTCTCTTTCTCTTCCCTTCTGTAGGCATTCATTCTGTACTGTATGCTCAATGCTCACATTGACAGACACATTCAAACAAGTACAAGAACAAGTACAAGAACAAATACAAACACAAACAAATTTTGTCTGGTGTCTGGTGTCTGCTGTCTGGAATTTTGTCCACTGTGACTCATTCACGATTCACAATTCACAAGCATCTGAATTTTGAATCTCAACTGTAAATAGCATGAACTAAATTAGAGGAACAAGACACACTAACATTCCTAGTCTATTCCTTCAAACTTTAAACTTCAGAAATAACATGACAAATTCTAGTTGCTTTTCAAAATCCTATTTTCCCGCATTTTTGCACAATTTTAAAGTAAAATTATGCTTGCGTGTATCTTTTATCTTAAGACGAAAACTCAAAAAGTAATGCTATTGTCATTGTTATTCCAAACGAGTTTAAAATTTTTTAAACAAATTAATATAAAAGTTGTATTTTTGTAATTTTACTCAAATCTCACAATATTTTTAGAATTTTGCATAGTCAAAGAATCAAATTTCTACAGAAACAAGTAGGAAATTCCGAGCTTTCTCCAATTCGTGAATTTAGCCATTAAATCCATAAAACTGAACGTGTATTTTTGAATTGGAATTTTACACGCCTTTTCTTTCGTACGACTAACGACTAACTTTTTTTAGAAATGCTCACATTTTATTTTTATGCTAGTTTTACTTTTAGCTTTACTTTTACTTCTGGAACTTGACCAAATATTCATTCATAAGTTTGCCCTTCAAATCCAGTAGCAGTTAAAAAACAGCTAACAAAATTCTGCGTATTCTCTCGGTTATTGTTTTTCTTCTCCTGTTTTATTCTGATCCCATCCCAGCTTTAGCTTTGGCCAAGAGAATGAGAGAATAAAAAAAGAAAGGAGAAAAGAGTTTGAAAGAGCCTGTTGTCTGTTGTCTGTAGCCTGTTTTGTGGAAATATCATAGAGTCATACAGTGTGCAATAGAAAAACTAGTACTTGAGCTGGCTAAAACCTCTCCATTTTTTGTCATGAGACGTGGCCATTTGAAATGAAATGTCATTGACATGCAAGGAAAAGAAGAGAAAAGAGAAAGCTCTGGAATAAGAAATGATGGGAAATTCCATAGTATGGCATGGTAAAATTCTTTCACTTGATATCCTCAAAATAAAAGAAGAGGAAGAAACACATTATACATTATACACAGATAAATACAGCAGAAAGGACAGAGAATCCAGAGTCAAGAAGAAGACAAACATGTGAATAAAAAAAAGAGACGAGTGAAAGTGAAGTGAAAGTGGACTAAAACTGTAGCTGTAAGACGGAGCCACACTAACAGTAAAACACTAACACTAACATCACGCACAACTTTCCATTTTCCATTATTCCGGACCACAAATGGCAAATGGGAAATTCAATGCATGGGAAAATACTGGTCATTTTCTCTTCTTCTCTTTTCTTTTCTGCTCTTGAGCAGAGTTGAATTCAGTACTCAGTACTCATATGAAATTGTCGAACTCAAATGCAAAATGGGATCTGAATCTGAATACGAGAAGGAATACGAATACGAATGTCATTGTGAATGTCAATGTGACTGCTGACTGCAAAAGAAAGGAAAAGGCAAATCATCTGTCCAGTCCAATGAACTCAGTCATGCAGATGAAGCCACATTGAGACAAAGTCCAAGTCCAAGCCAAATCTAAATCTAAATCCAAATTTCCACCAGCCAACCGAGGAAATGGATTCTATTTCCACTCCAGTACAGCCAAGCAAAGTCCAGTCCAGTTTAGTCCACAAGAAAAGATACAAAAAATAGAGGAGAAAATCAAAGCCAAAAAAAGACGAAAGGGGAAAAAATGAGGGAAAAAATTCCGGAAATGGAAAAGAACTCTGTCATTTCTCTTTCTTTCTACTTTGTCTTTCGTTCTTCCTCTTTTGGCCATTTCTCCATTCTTCATTCTCAGTTCTTTCTTCTTTGGTTTCGGTTTCGATTTCGATTTGGACTTTGGACTTTGAATTCGACTGGAGAGTGGAAACCGGAATGGACATGCAAAATACTCGAATGAAACAATAAAAGATGGGCAAAAGTTATATGTATAATGTACAGTGTATAATATTTCAGTTTCTCCAGTATTTTTTTCTATGCTTGGAATTTGGCAAAAATTCAGTTGAATCAGATATTTCACTTTCATTTTTACGTTTTTAACTTCCGATGTGACAAAAACGGACAAAATTATGTAAAAAAAACTAAAGTCACTTTTTACTTTTTATTTTCATCTACTCTCAACTCTCAAATAATAACTTTCAAGTAATAGCTTTAAGCTTCAAGAATTGAGAAACTTTTTGGACGAAAAAGATGATGATTTTTCATCTAATTTTTGGTTAAAATGTACTTGTAAAAACAAACGTAAATTTCTACTTGTACTTTTTGTGGACAAAGTAGGCTCTTAATTATTTTTTCCTACATTTTGTACATCTAAAAACAAAAAATGAAAAGAGATATCTCTGTTTTTTACCAAAATGACGGTCAATGGTCGATGTTAGACGGTAGACGGTGGACAGCATCAAAGTTGTTTCAACTTACAAGAATTTTTCAGCATTAAACTTGGAATCATTGGAACTTCTTACCTGAAAAAAGTAAAATAAAAAAAATATTTAAATTTTTTTATTCTGCTTCATAAAAATTTAAAGTATGTAAAGTAGATGTAAAGTGTACATAAAATGTATGATAATATGCGGATTTGTGGCCCATATTTTTCAATACACTGTCCAACCGATTAAACAGTCAAGCTGTCTTATCTTTTATCTCATGTATGTTTCCGAATTCCAAGAAAGCAGAAAGTAGAATAATAATTTTGAATTTAGTGCGTAGATAGATAAAACAAGCATGTACAATGTACAGTGTACAGTGTACAATTTAAATTGCATCTACGTAGTTCTTATTCTACTTGTACTTGTACTTGTAATTTTTGTATATAGATTATAGATACAAAACGGAGGAGAGTAAAATTCGTGCCAAATGTGAAAACTGTGAGATTTTCCAGAGAAAAAAAATCCTAGGCTTTTCATCTCCATCCTCGCTTTTCTTTTCCTCTTTCCTTTTCGTGTTCATGTTCATGTTCATAAATGGGGTAAAAGTTTGTCCTAATTTTTATTCCACTGGCAGTCCCAGTCTTTTTCTCCGTTCTACATTCTACATTCTACATTCTAGATTCCACATCCACATTTTTTCAAATGCAAGGAAGCGGTTGAGTTGTAGTTGGGAGAGACGAGGGAAATTTTGGCGTTATGGCATCATATTACACTGTAGCCTATAGAAAGTTCGTTATATGTTCAATGTTCTGAATCTGCACACTGCATATTGAAAAGAGAAAGTTGGAGTTATATATTTCCAAGTTTTACATGTACTTGTACTAGTATTTCTACTTGTATTTGTAGTAGTTGTAGAGTGAGGAAGTAAATCAAATGGAATGACATTCACTTGTTTCCTCTCCTAAAGAAAAGATTTGCCATCATTTCAACAAGAGAGCCAAACCATAGCATAGCATATCATCAGGATATAAATATTTTATACGGACAAAATGAACAAAATACAAAATAGAAAAGAAAACTGGTGAACGGACTCTAGACTTTACCATTTCATTTTTACAAGTTATATAATAATATATCTAACATCATGAGATGAGCCGCGCTTTTGTACAAAAGTCGTGTTGCTCTTCGTATTGGTATTTGTCTTGGAATTGTAATAATGGCCAAAGGAACTAGCATCTAAGGGCTTATTCACCATTTTCTATGTTCCAGTGTCTAGAATACTAGAATTTTGGAATCTAGAGTCAAGGCGGATGGACAAGAAAGCAAACAAATAAATTGTATCTTGAGAATCTGTGTGGAGTTGAGCTGAGCTGAGCTGAAAACACATAAATAAATAAGTGTGGAAATCTGGATTCTAGATTCAGAATTCTTTCCTCATACATCTCAAATATCATATGGTGGCTGCAATAAAGAAAATTCATCTTCATCTTCATCTACTTTTCTCTTTTCTCTCTTACTCACACCCTTCACTTCCATCCCAATCCCAATCCAAATCCACATTCAGATTCAGAATTCACACACTCATCTTTATCTTCATTTTTATGTTGTACACGCCCAAACCAGAACAAAACAGATAGGAAAACATACAAATGACAGAACCAGAATCAGAATGGGAACAAAAACAACAACAACCTTTGTAAAATTCATGAGGAAAAAATATAAAACGGAAGGAATGAAAATCTACATGATTCATCGCCTCAAACCCCAGAACAACAACAAGAACAAGAAATCTGTGCAAAAATCCAAATCCAAAAGTTCACAACGCTCATTGATTACTAATTCCAGGAATTTCAAGTCTACGTTCGACGTCCGACGTCCGATTTTTTGAGTCCGTTCCACTCGGAGGTCACTACCATAACCAGAACCATGCTCACATTTGGGGCTCAGTACTCAAATATACATGTACTAAAATAAAACAAACCACTACATTTCCGTTCCCATATTTTCAAATAACAGAGGCAACGTCCGTGTGTACTAATAAAGTACAAATGTCAGTGATGCACTACTCTTCTTCATGCTGTCACAATTTCCAAGAAACAAAAGTAGACCGGGAGAACAAGGAGAGGAAGAAAAGATCCGGTGAATGATTTCACAAGAATCTAGAATCCATAAATGAATTCGATAAGCTTGATAGTAAAAGGTAAAAGCATATGAATATATTATATTGTGTACATTTACAGGGTGAAAGTTGGAGAAAGTTGGAGAAAGTTGGAGAAAGTGGGAAGTAAAAGGAAAATCAAAGCTGTAGCTGTTTGGACCATCGATTTAGCTATTCAAGTCTTCTAATCACAGGAGACCTGGAGACAACAAAAGAAATAAAAATGCACGTGTATTACATACTATATACTATATATATTGCTGCACACGCCAAACACGCCGAACCGATACTAGATTCTAGATTTTAGGTTCTAAGAGAAAGCCGGCTATTTATTTAGCCAGTGAAAGTAGAATAAAATACAATACAGTCAAAAATAGAACCCTTTCTCTTATACTTTGTCTTACTTTCTCTTTTATTCTATTGTCTTGTCTTGTCTTTTCCTTTCTTTTCCCGATCCTTATCATTCCAAAATCCCTCAAGATTTCCAAAAAGGTTCATTTTCGTCAAGTTCGAGCTCGTTTTAACCGCCAGACAATACCGAGGATAAAGAGAAAGTAAAAGAGAAAGTGAAGGAGAAAGTTTATCCTTCATTCTTTTTGGCTCTTTGGCTCTTCCGAATTCAACTACACTTTTCCAAGAGGAATAAAATTCGGGATTCGGGTTTGATGGAAAAGAACACAAATGTGTACAAAATAAGGGATTAGGGCTCAGGAAATTCGTGGATTTCCCTCATTTCACTCCACTTTCTCCGTCTCCGTCTCCGTCTCTCAGCACACTCATATCAGTCATATGTACTTAACACAAGAAGATGAGTATTATATTTTCCAGGATCTAGAATCTAGAATACAAGTAGGATTTCAAGTCTAGAGTCTGAAGCTGAAGCTGACTGTGGCTCTGGCTCTGATTTAGATTTGGATGAGATGAGGAGCAGTCCAGTTCAGTCCACTCCAGCCAGTCGCGTAGAAATAAATAAAGAATGTGTACAATGTACAATATAGAAAAAACATGGGATGCAACCCAATACAAAACAATACGAATAAGAACAAGAGATGCTCTCAAGTGTGTAAATCTCACAATAAATCAAAATGATTGAGAGAATCTGGGAGAAAGTCGACCTCGAAACTTAGTTGGATAGTACATGAATGGCCACTGACCATTGGAAAAAGAATACACACCTTCATCACCCTTTGTTTCTCCCTCCTCGTCTAGTCAAAACAATGCTAGCCAATAAAAAAGAAAGTAGAGAGAAAGTAAAGAGAAAGTAGAAATCTCCTTTTCTCCGAAATGAGCGATGAAATGAGTTGAGCTGAGCTAAGTGGAGCTGAGAGTTGAGCTGATGAGGATTGAGGATGAAGATTTAGATGGAAAAGATGTGGAAAAGTCCATACTGGAGAAATCAGAAATATCATAAGAATAATCATGAGAATAAATTGAGCGGATTGAGATTGTCGGATTGTGGAGTTGTGGAACACCCACATGAGAAAGTCCTTGATTCCTGATTAAATTCATCTTGTATAATGTACAATGAGCAAACTTGATTCTGATTTTTTCCTTGCATCTCTGCAATCGGTTTATTATTTAGTACTTCCGAAAACAGGAGAAAAAATAAAGAACTTTTATCCCTTTCCTTTCCATCAGACTAAAAGAAGATTTAATTTTCTTCCTGTATCCTGATTCTACTCTTTTAAACCTACATCAACTTTTTCTGAGAATACAAACTCAAAACTCAAACCCAAATGCAAATGAAAATGCAAATGAAAATGAATTGTAACCCTTTAAATATTCAGGAGGTGCACAAGATCCTTCTTTCTGCTTTCTGCTGCAAAACAATCAATGTCAATATGAATATCAACATCAACATCCAGACAAAAGTCACGATTCCTCTTTTGGTTCTTCATTCTGCAGTCTGCATGGAAACTTGAAAATACCTTTCAAAAGTGCACAGTTCAAAGCTCTATTTTCTGTAGACTGTAGACAAGTTGTCAAAATAGCTCAACATCAAGTTAACTTTTTTACTATACAAATGTAGTATTTCATGTTTCATGCAACCTGAAAATAATTCTCCAGTCTCTGTAAATAGTAAATATTTTCCTGGAAATTATATCCGAACATATTTTCACAGTGAATTTTGCATAACTTCTACCTCCAAATTTCCGGGAACTGGAAGTCGGTTGCCGGAAACCGGAAAAGTGACACAATTTTTCAGCACATGAGATACAATGTACAATGTACAAAGTACAACATACAAGAGGAATGTTAACAATCTGCCAAAACTGGAAAAAATATTAGATTACACGAGCATTCCTAAATTCCTTTCCAGAACTAGATCGAGATCTCGATCTCGATCTAAATCTAGATTCACTTCCAGCTTTACTCTTTAAAAAGAGCAATGTCTGTAATTCCAGTTGTTTAATGCGTGTCTAATGTCTAATGTGAGTAGGAGAAAGTTAGTGCCTTGAATTGAAACACTCTGGATGTTGGATTTCGGATTTTCTGTAGTTTAGTGTAGCCTAGATTCTAGATTCTAGTTTCTAGATTTCTAGATTTCAAGATTCAAGACACACGGCTAAATTTCTCCCTTTTTAGGAAGCGAAGCTGACTATTGTTATACTCGTGTCCGTCCGTCCGTCCGTCCGTCCGTCCGTCCGTCCGTCCGTCCGTCCGTCTGTGCACAATATGTATATTACATGCATTGACTACCCCATATACTTTAACATAGGAGGACACAAATTTGTGTCCCCATATACTATAACATAGGAGGACACAAATTTGTGTCCCCATATACTATAACATGCGAGGACACAAATT
>JABASP010000348.1:0-57729 GCA_019776565.1 Sminthurinus signatus
GGTGGGAGGGGTGTGTGTGTGTGTCTTTCTCTTTTTCTTTTTTCTCCGTGTGTCTGTAAAACTTACAACAGTATTATTTATATTTCTGCATTTCCATTCTTACATGATGTGCAATCACAACTTTAACTTTAACTTGAGTGCAGAAAGGAACGGGGAGAAACTTCTCATCCTTTTATTACACATGATCCATAACTGTAAAAAATGTTCATAGAGGAGAAAGACAAGGGAAGAGAAGGGAAGAGAGGCACAGCTGACTTTGTTTCCAGTAAAAAATATGCAGAATATAAAGTAAAGAAAGAGGGTAAAAAAGAGAGTGACTGAGTGAGTTTTCTCCTTTTTTTCTCGTCAGCTTTCTTCTTTTTTACCATTCTTTTGCCTCCTACTTTCTTTCAAAGTTATATTACAAGGAATAGGAGTACTTACAGAGTGGAAAGTAAAGGCTGCTTCTGTTTCTATGTCTCGTTGACTGTAGAATGTAAAAGTAGAAAAGCTTTTATAACTAAGTTAGAGCCTTTTCTATTCCAGTCATTATCATAAAGTAAAACTCTGTGGGTCTCTTTGTGCTTTTTCTCTTTCTCTATCTCTATTTTTCTGTTCCCTTCTCTTGAAATCTAAAATATTATGTCATCATCATCATCTTCATCATCTAGCATCCAGCTCATCCTGTTCCATCCTAAAAAAGGAGGCGGAGACCAAATGAAGATGAAGATTGTAAACTAAACTAAAACTTCAAGTTAGACTTGCTGATATTTTTCTTGTCCCTCCAAAAAATTATGCTATTTATTCATCAGTATCCGTCAAAAAGATTCTCAAAGTAATTTCAAAATACATGTTCTCTTCTCCCTTTGTCGGATACTGGGTACTGGATACTGGATACAGACGTCCGTAATACGTAATACGTAATGCATAATTTAATATAAATTAACTTGTACACATACAGGAACATTACTCTGAATTGCATTCGTACAAACTTGTACAATAAATATTATCATATTCCTTTTCCTTTTTAATCCTCGGTTCCACGTAGATTTAGAATGGAGAATGTAAATGGTTGTATGTTGTATGTCTTTCAATTCATTTGTGTATAATGTATAATGCTTAATGTAAGATATGTAAGATGCACAATGCACACAATGTAATGATAATGACAAAGACAGAGCCATAAAGGATATTAAAAAATATATTAGTGGGACCTGAAGCTCTGGAAAACTTTGTCGGACGATGAGAGTCCACAGATTGTAGAGAACACAGAAAGTGAGCAGCATGAGCCAGTAGAAGTAGAAATTTCCATCCGGATTCACGACTGATCTTGGAAGACTTCGTTTCTTCTTCCGAGTTATCTTTGTATGACCTGTTCCCTGTCCCGTCCCGTCATCATCGTTGATTTCAAACGTTTCCTATATACACACAAGAAAAAACAAACGTATTTAAAAATTTTAAATAAGGTTTAAACTTTTACGCTGTCTTTTAATTGGACAACTTTTAAATAAAAAAAAACTTGTAATGATTAAGTAAAGACAGGGAAAAGGTTTTAAAATTTAAATCAACAGTCAAAACTAAAGCCAAAGTGAAAGCCAACAAAAGTCACATCACATTAAACACGCCACAAACAAAGCGTCAGTCAAGTGGAGGAATTATAATAGATACTACAATATCAATATTAACACCAAAAGTGGCCAAAATAATTGGTATAGGGGAAACAAGGAAACACGTAGTGGTAAATAAATACAAATACAACAGTGGTTTTGCATTGAACACACTTCATACATTTACAATAGACAATGTAAAATGTACAGTGTACAGTATGAAAATCATGGAGGAAAGAATTTGTTTTCAATGGAAGTAGAAGGGAAAAGAAAAATTGTAACGCATTAGACGTTAGACTGACTAAGTCGTCTGCTGCAGGCTAATGATCTCAATTCTCACACAGACTGCCACTTAGTTTTCTCAGAATCTAGAATCCAGAATCTAGAATCCAGAATTCAGAACTCAGAACTAGGAGGTTGGAGTTTGGTTAGTTAGAACTTGGAGTTTGGAGCTTGGAGTACGGAGTACGTGTGTGTAGGGAAAAAGGAGTTGAAATGCTGTGTACAAAACTAACTCTCATAGAGACACATTATACACACTTACACGCAGATAATACAACTCAGCTCATTTCTCCAAAGCGCTCAAAGTTATTAAACCCTTATACATCCACAATCCACAATCCACAATGCACACAGACACACATTACAAAATACATGAGAGGTACTCGTAGAAAGTAGAAAGTTCAACATGTACGAATTCTTAAAGAAAATACGTGCATTACACAACATATGTACGCCAAAGAATAAAGAATAAGGTTCGTATGTCTAATATCCACCACATACAAAGTAAGAACATTGTAAGAAATGTACTACATAGATTCACCATCACATATTACATTATGGTATTTTGTACTGTATAAAAGAATACAAGGAGTTTTGATTTTTTTAGGGAATTTCTTTATTTCTCATCCATTTCTGCTTTTTGCCCTTCCTCTCCTCTGTTTTCTATATCTGTTTTGCTTTCTCCTTTTCTCTTTATCCTTTCTCGTTCTTTCTTTTCATTTCTCTATGGCATTTTCTTTGGAGCTGTAAAAATAATCAGACGGACGTTTTATCTCTAGGGACACGGCCAATGTACGTGCTCGTTATGGACCATCAGATGATCCTCTAATTCCTCCCATTTCTTCACAGAACGATGACGATGATAACGCTATTCACTTTCACTTTCTCCATTTCCTCTAGTTTTCTTCCCCTAGTTTCTGTAGGAAATGCAGGATGTAGAGTGTAGTTCCTTTTGTACACTTTGTACTTTATACTTATGTTGTATAGACTAAAGCTAAAGTCTAAAATTCTAAAATTCCCATCCAAATTCGATCTTGAATTTCATTCCGTTTTTTTATTCCTGCTCTTAAAAATAAAATCGTGCTATTTTTATTCCCTTCTGTTTTCCTTCACGAGTATACAGTTTGAGTATCTAGTTTCTAGTTGAGCTTTTTGCCTGGTACAATTCCGGATTTCCTTCAATCTTTAACCTCTTTTTTGTAATGCTACTTTACTATTGAAGCCAAATTTAAAATTTTCAAAGTATCTATAAGATATCCCAATGTTAAAAGTTAAAATCATCCGCGTGTGTGTTCATAGAAGCTTGTGGAGTTGGTAAGCTTCTCTTACAAAATTCATGTGCTCAAAAATTGTTTGCAATTTTAATAGTAAATGAAGAAGACTTGCTTTTAATATTTTTTATAAATTTTTAAGAAAAAAAAGAAGCAGAAACATACACCCACTTAAATTCTGGTATACTGTTGAAAGTTGAAATCCTACTTTTTTTTCTACCAACAAACCCCAAAGTTTGTTTACCCTTTTCATTATTATTATCAACATGCGAAATACAGTGATGTAGAATGTAGAATGTAGAACGTGGAATCAGGCACAAGTAACTTTTCATGGAAAAGTTGTTTAAAGAAAAAGGAGAGTATACATTATACATGTTTTGTATGTTGTATGTGGTATGCGGGTTTTGAGAAAACTCTGGAGGGAACCACCACTCATAAGGCCACAAAACCATTTACACTCCCAGTCCTTGCACATTCCTTCCTCCATTCTGACTAGGACAAGGACGATGACAATGTAGAGTGTAGAATGTAATTAAGACGACATCACGACCCATGCATTATGTATTATGTATTATGTATAGTGCATGCTGGTTGATGGTAGATGAACTCACAGCTCAAAAGCCCCATTCTTACCACTATTCACTCAACTACTCATCTCAACTCTGTACTACTCAAGCCTCAAGTCTCTAGTCTCAAGATACTGTGGAAAATGTACTTTAAACATGGTCGTGATCGATTTATCATTTTTCCATTTTCTGCCGCCTTCACCTACTTTTCAGTACCCTTTTATTCTGCAGTGTGTGCATTGTACTTAAATGTACCATACTTTTGAGAATTTAAAAATTTTTAAGAGTGTCAGACGACAATTTGATTTTAGTGTATAAAATATACATCCTTGAAACTGTACGAAATATTTTCCATCTTGTTAACCTTTATATTGCGTGATGCATCCATGATATAATAAATACTTGATGTTTCATGGTATCCTCAACTTAATTAAATACATCAAATTATACAGTGACCTCGATTCTTTTACTTATTTTTCAATGAGCTGTGAGCTAAAATGCCAACTATAAACTATAAACCATAAACCATGGGCGACACACCTACTTTCAATGCCGTTTCATAAGTATATTTGGTATTTGGTAGAGCATGTTTAATTTCAAAGCCGAAGGAACTGAAGAAAAAGTCACCAGTGTGCCAAACGGTACTTTTTATTTTAATTTCAACAGAGTAACAACTAGTGTTTTTGTATAATAGTATAGTTTTATCATTCAGTAACTACAGAAAGTGTGTCATTTCATCTTATTTCTTTGACTAAAAATCTTAAATGTGTTTCATCCTTTTTCCAGGCTCCAGGTAAAGTCACTTGTTTTTTATTCAAGTTTACTTTAGCCTTCTGTCTGATATCTGATACACAGTGCACAGTGTACAGTGTACAGGTAGAAATGTGCGTGTAAGAAGAAGTGACCACCATCAAACTTGAACCATAAAATTACACGATCCCAATGAATGTGAAAAGGGAGGAGATGAACGAAAGAGAAGAGGGAATAAAATAAACCAATGTAACCAATGACCACTATTAAAAGTAAATTACCAAAGTTTCTTTTCATTTCACTTGACTTGAGTTGACTTTCTCTCTTTTGTTTGTCCTTTTTCCTACGCTCTATTACTATTGTCTGTTGTCTGTTGACCATTGACCATTGCCTTTTGACTACTGTCTATTGACTATTGACATGTTCGTCATCGTCGTTCTGGCCTGTTCTCCTGACTTCTAAATGCTAACCTCCAAACTCCAAACTCCAAACTTTATCTACGCTCAGTTCCCAATTGTCAATTCTCAATGGATCAAGTTTCCTTGCATTCTATGTTTTCGTGTCTCATTTGAAGGGAATTTCTTGTGGGTCTATTCTATAACTATTTTCATTCCCTTTCGTACCTTCTCACTTTTATTTGCTCAGAGTAAATACCTTTAAAATTAAATTTGTATCAACAATCAAGGTAAAGAAATTGGGTGTTCACTCTTCACTCTTCACTGTGCAGTGCCTAATGTCCAACTTCTAAAGCCTAACTTAGAATTGTCAGTGCGGAGTCGGCCGTAATGGTTATTGGTTTCCAGCAATTTGTGCGCGATAGTGAGGAACAAATTACATGAAATAAAGATTTGTTTCTTTTCTCTACATAGAATTATGTGAGGCGCCTTTACTTTGTATTTTGTATTCTCTACTTTGTACTTTGTATTTTATACTGCTTAGAAAAAAATTAAAAATAGTCGTCTTTCATGATAAACCACTATAAAATAAATTTAAAAAAAAACCAAAGTCTAAAACTCTACAGACGAAAAATCCAAAAGATTCCAAGATTTATGTTGGGAAAAATTGTAAAGAAGAGAAACTTCAGCTCTAATACAGAATACAAAATACAGAATGTTGCACACTTACAATTTACAATGGATATGTTCAAATCCTTGAGTTCAAGTCCGGAAGCACCCATTGTTAGTAAACCCACGCATTTTTATATTCAAATTCTTCCTTGAAGAGGACAATGATCATGAAAAGGACAAAAGGAGATAAAGAACAAAGAAGATGAGAGACATTCTAGTAGATTCTTCTCGTGCATTCTCTTCAATGTAATATAGTGTACAAAATATATTATTGTACTTCAAAATGAAAGAGAAACTCCACCAGATACAAAACAAATATGCCAAATTCAATAACACAAGTATTTTTAGAACAATCATTCTTGTTTAAAGTAAAACTTTATACAACAGTATAAAATATGTACATATTAGAGATTTGGGATTTGGGATTTCACAATGTTCTTAATGCTGTGGATTATATCTTGAGCTTAAATAAAATGTGACAATTGAGGTTTTGTTAGTTTGGAGTTTGGAATTTCCAGTGGGTACTTAATTATTCGTCCGTCAGTCCCTCCTCATTCAATCCTTTTCATTTACGTAGCTCATGCTTTCACTACTGATTAAAGGCTGAAGACTGGTTTCTACTTGGTTCTTTAATTTACACTTCTGAGTGACTAAATACTAAATAATTTACTCAGACTGTTTTAGAAAAATACTTTAACAACTTTTGAAAAACATGTATATTGTTCATCTCGTTTATTTGTTTCAAGTTGAAAAGTTTTAAAAGTTGAAAAGTCTATTTAAACTAAAGTTCATAAGGACTAACTAACTTGCATATACTTTTAGCTATGAGCAACTTGTCACTTGTCCCGATTCGAGTAACAGTTTCAGTTACAGTTGAGTCAAAACAATTGTCAAATGACCTCTCCTAATTTTCAAATTACTTACATAATTATATGGACAAAGTTAGCTTCAACGAGAGGCCTAATTTCTAATTTATCCATCTTATATCTCATCACGTACAGTATACAGTATACATTGTACACTTTAAAGTAATCGGTTGATCAAATCTCAATTAATCTTGTTTGATCCCGCTTATAATCAAATTTAGAAACTTGATCCTACATTTAAAAAGATACATGTATTTCTTTCCTTTCAACTCCCTCCCTCACTCTCCAACTTGTTGTTGTATGTATAATGTATAGTGTATACATATGTGTACAAAGAAGGTCAGTAACTAATTTCCAATTTATTGGGGCTTATGAATCATGTCTTGAGCCTTGAGTCTTGAGGAGTTTTGAGTCTCAAGAGTTTTAACTTTTAATTCCCTGTCTTCTGCACTTGTACACTTTTACAAGTTGGAACCACTGTGAAAATCAGAACCATCAACACATTTCAACGAGAACTAGTACATATTTAGTATACACTGTACACTGTACATTGTACATAGTGCAGTGTTCACAGTATATTTAATATACGTAGTAAAATGCGAGTACGAGTAAAATAAAATAAGAGCCTATTTTCAAATCTACAGGGGATTCAGAATAAAATAGAATCAAGTTGAATAAAATAAGAGAGCTTGGGGATTTCTTCCATGTCATTGTGTTTTGCACGCTTAACTTAAGAAGACCAACAACTTTCTTCCATGTACGATGTAGAATGTAGAATGTACAAAGTACAATTTACAAAATACAATGTATACACAGCGGAATCGTGTTCTGCCATTCTTCTTCTTCTTCTCTTACTTTTACTCGTACTGGTACAGTAAGGCGACATTCATGACATGAGTCTAAGAAAAATCTGTGTGCACACAAAAGGAGGGTAAAAACTCCTCGGTCCTCGGCTAAACATCTCACTGCTACTTCTCTGACTCCTTTCTTTCCTCTTTGCTAGATCCTTCGTGGAATACATGAGCTGAGAGTTTAACTGTTTGGAGTCTGGAGTCTGGAGTATGGAGTATGGAGTTTGGAGAAAACGTGAGAAGCGGACTTTCTTGTCCTTCTTTTACTTGTACAGAATAGAGACTCTTGCGTAAACTTTCCTCTCAAATCCTCCCGTGAGACTCATCTTTATTCTCTTTCACTCTTAGTCAAAACTCGGACTGGACTCAACTCAACTCATGAGAGCAAGTTCAGGGTTCTTTGCATTTGGCATAGTCCTGCCAACAGCTTGGGAAGCTTGGGTACACTGAGCCACATATTAATGGTATCTACGTGAAAGATATTCGTATTCTGTGTACAGGCATTTTACACATGTATATTTCACATATTTTCATCCCACAAAAATCATATCGTTATGGATTAATATTCTAGGAAAGGAAACCACATTAATATACATGTATTGAATTGACAGTTTTTACAGTTGTTTTTTCAGTCCATTTAAATTTGATTCACATCTATAAAATATTTATGTATTGATTGAGACAGTTCTTAACTTTTCAGCAGGAGATTTTATCTTTTTTTTTAGCAAGGTAAGCACATTTTTATAATGAGTAGATGCATATTTTATTTTAATGCGAGTGAAAAAATACTAAGAGTGAAAAATTATTCACAAAATCCTTTCCAAATCTAAATAATAGTTCTCATTAATTTCAGCTGCAACCGTTTTGACTTTAGCTAAATTGACACGCCGAATTTTTATTCTTTTGTAAAGTACCTAGTATTTTTTTTTTTATCAAAAATCAAGACTGAAGTGCAAAGCTGAAAATTCTACATATGTGCAGATGCATTATATTATATCGTACATACGTTTAATCATACTACAGATTCTTTCCATTTTGACTTGTGCAATCTAGAATCTAGAAGGAACCACGAGAAATGTACAAAATAGGAGGAACCTTGGGAATGAAATATGGAAAAATGTCCATGTGAATGTGGGGGTGTGGAGGAAAAAGTTAAAACAAGTTTTCTGGGCTTTACTGTCAATTTTTCAGTCGAGCTGATCCAAACCTTTTGAACTGAATTGAATTGTCAAAAGCCAAAAGTCAAAAGTCGAAAGTCAAAGTTTGCAGAGCACCAGAATTTTTTCTTTTTCTTTGGAAAATTGTGTGGCTCTGTTTTTTTACATAACACACAACATACAATATATTGAAAAGAAGGGAAAATATTCTGTATAAAAAATGAGGCTTGCAATTTTTCGGGTTTGGAAATTTGTTGTAAATGTAGAATGTAAAATGTTCATCATGTGAATCTATTTATGAGATGTTTCCCAATACCCAGAACCCAAAACTATATTTGTGTGTGTGTGTGGTTCGCTGTTTGCCTTGCCGTCGTCCGTGCAAAAAAATAACAGACAACAGATAAATTTATTCAGGAGAGCGGAACGAACAGCAAACAACGAACAACGAGCAACATTTTCCTCCTTGCTTCCGTGGACTTTCGGGAACACTGGACCGACGACCGACAGACCCCTCAGGAGCAAACAGGCATGTAAAAGTGCCGCCAGTACATACTACATACAGTTGACATTCACATATGAAGTTGCACTGTACTATCTATTGATATATTATCTTTTATTTATTATTATGATATTATACACTGAGATGGTTATTTGAAAAGGAAGAGCTTGGGCTAATACATTTTGAAATGCAATGGGAGGAAAAGGACAAACTAAAAACAAACAAACCACATGGAAAAGTAAGAAAACATGATGGTTGTCAGACTGAATAAACTCAAAATCCAAATCCAAGAAAACTCTTATTTATATTTATATGTATAATGTACATTATTGAGTATGTTTAATATCCATTCACAAGAGAAATTTCTTAACCACAGCTAACGGCCAAATGTTTACACAATCTTTGCTCTTTACAACATGTCGACAACTTCTACAGTCTACCGTCTACATCCTACATAAATGTATTCTCGATCAATATTCTGTACAGAAAGAACAGACTGTGTATTTTTTATGCTCGTAGATACAGATAAATTGTACATTGTACAATGTACATGGCCCATTTTGTATACATACTCAATACTCAATTTGTCCTAGAAAGACATTGATTAACCTACCGTGAAAATTGAATCAACCCATTTATCATGAAAAAACAAGTATCACAAAATGTGGAATTTTTCACCCTGATAACTTTTAGAAATATACAACATACAACATAGAACATAAAGTGGAAATTTTAATGTATGAAAAAGGTAGTATACTCCAAATTACTTTTATTACAGTCAAGATGGTTCAAGAGGGTATTTAAAATACTTTGTTGAGGCAAGTACATCAAAACTATTAAGCTATAATAATAAAAATAAAAAGCTATAAACTACATAAAATATGCTTTACACTTTGGATTATAATGGATACTTATTTAAAGTACATATTGTAACAGTGTTTTTTAGTAATAATAATTGTTAGCTATTATGTAAATTATACAGTGTGCAGGAATAATAATCAATAAGTATGATAGGAGATCCAGGGTTTTCATTGAACTTTAATACTGTGTGTCCACCCAACATCACAGAGCGGAATAGTATAGAATTCATACAATGACGATAGACGATAGACATGATGTGTGTATCAAGTATAGTGTATGTTGTACATTTTGCTGCATTGAATGTGGATCTGGATGAGGACATTCAACATTGAGGATAGAGATACATAATTTTCAGAATCGGTTGAAAACCACGGTTTACAGATATTCAGGGAAACAGAAACCATACTCGGAACTGATAATGGTCATGTGTGTAAAAGAGTAATAATAATCAAATACATGGACCATGGACCATGGTGAAAGTAGTACAAAATGTATATAAAATAAAGAGTGCTCTTGCCTCTTGCACACATGACAAAATGTATAATTTATACGTGGTGGAGCAGAGGCTGAAACCCACACATAGACACACACTTGGCGACGGAAGATGAATAAATGTGTGTTGGCCTATGTATTTAAACATGTATAATGTACATATAATGTATAATGTATATGGTCTATGTGTAATGTGTAATGTGTATGGTCACATTACATGACTGAACGTGATGACAGAGCATCGTAATTTCTCAAATTACAATATGCTTATGTCATCATAAAGTTTTCTCTCAACATCATTTCCCACTTTCATTACTTAATGACATATTCAGACTCCATACTCCATACTCCATTTCACTTTATGTTCCACATCCACAAGTTCACAGTTTTATTCACTCTTCATGGAAATTGTCGCTTGCTCGCTTTCTCTCTCTCTCTGGCTTCCGATACATAGAAAAACTGTACGCTGTACGTGTGTGTTACATGATATATGTTATATGTTACACACACAGCAACCAGCAGTATCCGTATTCGTATTCGTGTTCATGTTTGAGGTCTGGATCTGGGCGGAACTTTTGCAACATCCCGCGACATCATCTTCACTCTTGAGGTCTAAAGTCTAAAGTCTAAAGTCCAATGTAACTATACTGTGGGACTGAGGGATAACTAGTGTGGTAGGAAAACTCTGTAGTTCTGGATTAACTCTCACTCTCACTTTTTCTACTGGTTACTGGTTAGGCTCTAACTTTGTCAGAGTTTTAAATGAACCACATAATATTACATATCATGCGTGTGTTTTATACATCCAACTTACGTATGTACTACACACATAGACAAATGCTAGTTATGCTTGATGAGTTGGCTTGGCTTGGCTTGGTTTGGTTTGGCTTGGCTTGATTTGACTTGAGTGTTCTACAACTTTTTAAAAGCCTCTTTTTAGAGTTCTCTTCCCTCATCAAACCCTTCCTTGACTTTGACTTTCTCTTCCCCTTTTGTATTTAATAACACACATACACACATACAGACATATATGTATTTTGACTAGTGTTCCATAATATTTGAAACTGTTTGAAATATCCTCCTTTCCACGACATGAGAACAGTCTAATGTGGTCATAAACTTTACTAGCGTGTCTGCTTAATTTTATTTGAAAAGTGTCGTTCCCGATTAGTCACACTAGGAGCAGCCATGAGTATTTGTAAAATGACTCCTCATATTCATACTCATTTTCATTTCATACCTCATATTAAAAGATACAATGTGTAATTTTAATGCAAAAAATCATTAAAATTACTTCTAGTACAAGGGATTATTATTTGCCAACCACTTTTCATCCGCCAAAGTGTGTAGAAAGTAGAAAGTATAGTGTGTAATATTTTGTTAAATTATAAATTAGTCTCAATTGTACAAAGTACAAGTAAACTAGCGATGAGAGACAAAGCGATGAAGGGAAAAAACCACTAACATTTCAATTCATTCCGGTATTATTATTTTTTACCCAGTATGAAGTAGATAGCGGATACAGCATGACCACAAGTATTGAATCTTGAGTCATGATTCATGACAGGGTCCACTGGGATCTCAATTCACAAAGAAGAGAAAATTGTACACTATTGTTGTATTGTATTGTAGATAGATAGACATTTAAAGAATACGTACCCATTCCCACAACTCATATGAAGAATGAAGAAAGGAAGATGGAAGAAGGAAGATGGCAGTTAGGACGAAATCAATTTGATACGGCCGAGGAATTCAGACCACGTAGCTAAATAAGAGCTAATCGTGACCATTCCTTTTCTCTCCTTTTTTACCTCTTTCCATCTTTATACTCTATAGTGCAGCTATTACATGAAATCTACAACTATAGGATATATTTGTAGGCGACCCAAGTACCGAATTTATTCGTGTCTTTTTGCCGTACAGCAAAAAATCAAAAAGGGACCAAAATGAACTGAAATCTGTGCGGACACAACATAAGGATACAAAAGATAGAGATAGAAGAAACAAGAAGAGATCAAAAATAAAAGTAAAAGAGTCCTTGTGGAGGAATAAAAAAAAGTTGAATGACTCCTTAAGGAACTTTTTCCCCCTTGATATGGATAATGGATATGGATACGAATACGAATATTGATATTGACGGTAAAGAGTAAAGAGTCAATGAAGCAAGGTTGCACTATGTTATCATTATTGTTATTCAATCTGACAATCCAAGTCAAACAGAGTCAAAACATTTTGCAGGTCAATTTTTTTCCATAATATTTTATGATGAAAATGAACAAATGTATCCAAAAATACATACAAGTTTTAGATTTTCAGAAAAAATGGCTCTGGTTTATGATCAACAATCATGATGGGAAATATCAATAAATACTTTTCAGCTCCCTTTTCTTTCCTCTCTGTTCTCTGTTATGTATCCTCTCTGTTCTGTAGTATGCATGCTGTATGCGCCTAATGTAATGTAAGCTGTAAACTGTATCTCTTTCTCTCTCGCTCTCTAACTGAAAAATTTACGACTAAATTCCCTTGTACACACTGTACACATTTCCATCGACTTGACTGTAATAGTCTAGTAAATAAAAATGATACAATCGAATGTCGAACGGAGCACAAGAAACATAAATGATAAACCTACACACACGTACATAAACATAAAATGGGGTTAGCCACGAGGAGAATAATTATGGAAATTATCAGCAACTACCTATTTACTCTGGGAATGTGTGTATATATATATACATGTAAAAGCTATAGTATTTATTATACATGTTCTTGATACTACATACTACTTACTATACAGACACTAAATATTACATATTACATGATCCGCTGTAGTGTATAAATTATACTTTAGGTTTTATGTAGGTTGAACCCACCCCACCAGCCAACTCTGCATCCTAATATGTCTGTCATCTGCACAATTTCCCTCAAAATCTTGTAATATATGTTACAAAATGGGACTCCAACTGCTGCTCCTGCTTACTCTCCAACATCATCATCATCATCATCATCACCATAAAGGTAAAGAGAGGAGGAAGAGGAAAGTGGAAAGAAGAGGAGGACGGGAGAAAGCACAAATGACGGAATATGTACACAAAGTCACTCTTCATTCTTCATTCTTCGTCTAGAGTCTAGAGTTTAGAATCTAGAATCTAGATACATACTATAGAGCAACTAGCAACTCTTTCCAGGGTTATGTAAATTATGGTAATTCGAATTTGAACGGAGTATTAAGTCACTGTTCTTCTTCTTCTTCTTCTTCTTCTCCTACTTCTTCCGTCCTACGCTCCAATCCGAAGCTATGCTACTCTACTCTGGATGGTTGGCTGACTGGCCTGTTTGAGTCAATATCGAGTGCCCAAAGTCAAAAGGCCTTTCTTCCACTTCCTCTGCTTCTATACTCTTTGCCTCCTTTTGAAAGTCATAGTCACAGTCATAGCCACAGCCACAGCTACCGCCACATCGACAGCCATACTCAAAGCCAACGCCAAAGTATTTCTAACAAAAACAAAAATAAACCAGGGAAACTTTCTCCGTAGTGAAAAGTTAATCACAAATTCTATCTTTGTTTCCTCTCTGAGGAGATGTAGAAGAAGAAGAAGCAAAAGAAGAAGAGGAAGAATAAATATGTATGTATGCACACAGGCATAGATTTTTATACACAGAAATATAGAATCATAAACTGTCGATGCGAGAAAAAGCAAGAAAATCAAAACTATATTATACAATACCAAATGTACAATGTACAGTATATTTTATATTTTATAGAAATGAATAGTTTATGCACTCGTTCTCACTATTTAGTATTTACAAGTTACACGCATTCACGTAACCATACACAATACACAATATTTTATACATGTCATAATATATACAGTATAAACACAGTCCATCTTCTATCTTCTTTATACAAAGTCAGAGCCAGAGCCAGAGCCAGAGTCAGAGTCAGTTCACGTTCAACTTTTCTACCTCTGTTTACTTCTTCTGTGTTCCCGATTCCATCAGACTCTAGGTTCTAGATTCCAGATCCATCCAAAGCCCAACTCTGGAACTCTGGAACTCTGAAACTCTTCACAATCTGCAATCTACAATCTACAAAGACCAGCGTCACACTCGGATTACTCTAGCTTAAACTCTGTGTAGTCTCTACTTGTTAAGTAAATAACCAGAGTAACCACACTCTATTATACCATACCATACCATAGCACACTACAGCATACGTACAAAGTAGAAAGTACAAAGAGAAAATGGAAACGAAATATCCAAAACTGGAGGAAAACTTTCCTTGTCCTTGTTTTGCTCTGTGAAGCTTCATCTTTCCCTTCTTATTCTTCTTCTCTTTCGGTTCCCTGAATTTGGTTCAACTACACACAAACAAAGCAAATCTAGAATATAGAATATAGAATCCGGGATCCGGAATCCAAAATTCACAACTCTGAATTTTATACACACAACAAGTCGGAAAATGGTGTTTTCCACATGAAGGATCTTCACATAGAAATTTTATACTAGAATAATAGGATGAATAAAATGCTAACAAACGCAGAAAAAAATCATACACACGCAAAGTTTTTTTATACCCTCACCACTGACATAAACCATGAGAATAAAACGCCCTCTCATTTTGGTTTTTCACGCCTTTCTTGAATTTAATATATACGTGGAGCAGTAAGCTAAAGCTAAAGGAGACCCGTGAAATTGAAATTTCCTTCTTTTGTGTCATTAATTTGCTATAAATTTTAAATTTCAAATTCAAAGTAGACCATTAGACCATGTGTAAATCATGTAATTACTAGTAACAGATTAACTGCTGGAAATTCTCACTTTGTCAAAAAAAGAAAGCTATTGAATTGTACTTAATGAAGAGAGCTTTAAAATTATTAGACAGAAGAGAAAATACATTAATTTAAATATAAAGTATATGTATACACTCGAGAATTTATACGGTGAATAATAAAAATGCTTCGTAGAAAAATAAATAGTAAAAAGTGAAGAGAATAAGATTGAATAATAATGATAATATAACTATGAGAGAATTTGACCTACTCAAGAGTTGGTAAGTAAAAAAAGATGTTGAATTTGTGTATTCACGTATGATATGATATTTATCCGATAATATTTTACATCTAACGTCTTTATTCTTCTCCTTTCCTCCAACATGTGCTTTTTACATCGTAAAAGTTTAAAACAGCATTTGAACATTGACGATTCTTCTCCCTCTTTTACATATACGCAAAAGGTACAACTTATGATCTTATAAGATGAAGCAGAACATATCTGTCTACATTTTATTACTGCTTGCTTGCTCCTTCACCTCTACATCCACGATTCTCGATTCTCAACTGTAGGTTCTCGAACTTTAGGAAACGTGAACCACTTTCTTATTTCTGTCCTTCCTCACCTTCACTCCAGACTCGAGACTCGAGACGAAGAGAGTGAGAGAGACAGTCTAAGCCTATTCCTCGTGGAATTGAAAGCACAATGGCAATCACAATGTCAACGTGAAACGGCCACGGCCCCGACAACGACAACGACAAGGAAAACGGCAACGGCAACGGCAAGGAAAATGTTGAAAAGAGAATCAAATTGAATTCAACGACACTGAGTTCAATAAAATGACCATTTTACATTGCCGAAAGTCATATCGTCGTTTATGGTACATATTGTCAGTGACAGTGATGGGATGTGCTTGGTGCTTGGGAGAATGGGAATGGGAATGGCATCTAACAGCCATTCTGAGTTTGAATGTTGGGGTGTTAGTGAAAAACGACGTCCTTTCCACCATTATTTTGAACTGGTAACATTTCAAAGGAATTTTATTCCCAATATGCAAAGAGGCAGGAAGAGGGAGGAACATTTTCTTTCTTTAAAAGAAAGCCCTGACTTACGCGTCCAATTAATAGAAAGGCAAAATTTATTACTTGCACTAACACAGAATTACAAGAGTGTATCCTATGCAGAATTTGGAGAAAACAAGGGCAGAGCCATCCTCACGTTTTACTAGGTGCTTTTTAAACGTAAGCGTTTGAATTTGAAATATGTAATCATATCGTCCAGTCCTTCATATATATTTATGTACAACGTACATACTTTTTGAATTTAAGATCTATGAGATTATGATAAGATTATGTCTAAGATTATGTCTTCTTCTGAAAACCACCATCTTTTTGGTGAAAAGTTTGACAATAAAGCCTCAAATCAAATCAAATCAAGATCAAGGTGTAATTAGATGACCAAAATGCAAAATACATCCATAATAGATCCGCAAGATTGGTAAAAGTTGTAGATAAAATAATAATAAAGCGTGTATGAACACAAAACCACTTACTAGTATTTTTGTTGCAGAAAAGAAGAGATAGGAAATGCCTAAACCTACACTTGAAAAACTAGAGGAGCTTTAATAATAATAAATAGGGGAACAAACAACAAACGTCAAAATAAAAGCTTTTGTATTACTTCCACACTTTAGCCACGACAGCCCAAAACAATAAAAAAACTACCTGTACAAACAAAAGGAAAGGGAATGGCGGTGTTTGTAAACAAACAAGAGGGAAAGGTAAAAAAAAAGAAAAAGAGTGGATATTTCTTACCTGAGCTTCTGGAACCTGACGGGTGGAAAATCGTTTCAGAAAGGAGTCTTCCCTCTTCAGGGGTGCTTTTTTCTGGATTGTGGATGTAATTGCACCAGAAAGCTGCACCGTTGTGCGAAGCTTCATCCAGCGCTGCGAAGATTGTTTCCTGTAGATTATTGAAAAATCAAAGAGAGAATCTATTAGTTTTTCTTCTCTTCACAAGTCAAATACATCTCGCATCCAGTATGTAAGATGTAAACTGTACAATGTACATTGAGAACGTGCATAGGTACGTTCTCAAGTGAATGCCATTGAATTGAATTGACAGAGTAGACAGTATTTTATACAACAGTATAACAGTATTCATCCACCCATTTATTACAAAATCGGATCAGTTGCTCACACACAAAAACACACAGAGACACGTTACCTCTAAACTCAAAACTCTAAATGATGTAGGTACATTATTACTTATTACACTGTATTTTACACGTATGAAAACACCAACATTCAAAAAAATATCAAGAGAGAGACACTTAAACAATTATACATTAATGTACATAGTTTTGGTTATGTCAATCACACGATGGTTTGGTTTATTTTGTTTTGGTTAAATTTAAATTGTTTTGGTTTTACACATTGAACTTACACAAGTCAAAAGTCCACTCAGACGCAGGGTTAACATTAACCACGAAATCAACCACCAAATTAATTATTATTAAGGAAGAGAGAGAGAGACATTGACTACTCAATGGCCATTAATGATATTAATTAACGACTGATTCACCTAGGTTAGCTCACTTATACACCATTAAACTTACAATTACATAAATTTACCGGTCAACACAAAAATTTCAAACTTTGAAACCATGAACAATCCACTTAAATTGTAAATAGAGAAAGAGACAGCAAAAGAAGAAAGTTATGAACTTGATTTCACAACATTGAATTACACATTTTAAATACACATTAAACATTTCATTTCATCTCAGTTTATTTTCCTGAAAAGTCAGTCCAATCAAATTCAAAGTATAGATGTTAAAAGGTTAGCATGGTCTATTAAAATGGTGTAGGGTGTAGAGAAAGCAGTACAGAATGCTTATAATTACAATTTAGTGGGAAGGGACACGACAAATGTGACGGAAGTTGATATGCAAATATTGGGTTGATATTATATTTTATGTCTGAATCAACATTTGTATGTATTATGCATGATGTATTATCTGGGTATTGTGTATTGCGTGTCATGGGGTTTGACACGTGTTATTTGAAAACTATGGAACATGTCAATGTCAGCCTCTTGTCTTGTCTAACGGGGAAAAATATCTGCTCTAGACATTCTAGACACACACAGTCACACACCATTGACACTGACAAATATATTTCTCCTCATACACACACATTACACACACAAACTGCGAGAAAGACAAGACAGAGAGACAAAAACAGGAAGATGAAAATTGGAGACATTGTCTGTCTGTTCCTTTCTATTGTAATTCAGCTCTTCTCTGCATGTACAATGCTTTCACCCACACTTAAACATCAAGCATAACAAGTTATTGCATTATTCAATACAGTACAAATCGTGTGGAAAAATGTATAAATGTATAAATAGTTGCAGATTTTTCCATGAACAATGAAAAATGAGCAGCCTTTTCGGCTGTCTTTTCTATGTACATTGTGTAAAGTGTCTACTATCTCTAATCTGCATTTTATGAATACAAAGCACGTAAGTAGAATGACGTGTATTGTGTGATATGTGCATGTCCTCTACATTTTACATACATATTGAATAACTTTACGTACCAAAAAGCATAATAATCACAAAAATTCCCAGAATAAACAGTATAAAATTACTCATTTAATTGAATATTAGAAAGTTCCGTCAATCGCTGAATCTAACTACAGTGTAGAGTGGAGAGTGTAGTTAAGTATGCTCAAAAGCGGTTAAGCACGTATCTTGGTGACATTCAAAATTAATATAGTAATATAATGACAGAATTTTTGTTTTATAAAAAGTCACATCAAAAAGCTATATTGTAGACAAAAAAGTATCAAAGTATGAATAAAATAAAACAAAATATATTGTAGAGCAAAGATGTATCAAAAAAATAAAGTAATATCATTTTGTTTTTTTTGTAGGAAATTAAAAACTTTCACAGTTTATTGAGTTTTTGGATACATCAAGGATCAAGGTTAATATATGTACAATGTACACTAGTCTAAGGTAAAGCTGGATACTTTGATGAGAAAAAATGAGTAACTTTAACATTTATTTTAAGCGAGTTGACGTTATTGTAGGTACAAGAAGGAAGGAAAAGAGTGAGAAGTTAAGAGTTAGTCGATTTCTATGTAGATAGTTGATGGTAGATACTAGATACATTTGGCTAAGCTTTGGAATTTGGAGTTTGGAGTTTGGACCGAGGAGATTTTATAGCTTGCTGTTATTTTTATTGGATTGAGTACCATGACAACCAGACCTAGAACTAGAACCATGCTCAAGTCAAGATTCAAGACAGGCGACGATAGACGTTAGACGATAGAGACAAAAGTCAAATGGGATGAGCTTCAAGGTAAACGACGTGGCAACAGGAGTAAAAAGAATAGGTCATTTAAAACAAAGTGTACATTGTTCACGGTGCACAACAAAATCTGCACAATCTCACGCATATCACTCTCATTTTATCACTTTGGGTGAGACTGAACGACTTTCGGAAGTCATTGAGGGGAAACACACGAAGGTCCACCGTAAAAATTGAGGAAAGGAAGGAAAAGACTAAAATGAAACAACATACATCCTTCTTCTTCTTCTTCTTCTTCTCCCTTCTTTACATCTTATGTGTGTTGTATATGATGTAAACTGCATACTGTATACTGTATATGTTATGATGTCTCTGATAAAATTCTAAAAGTTTAAGAACAAGTCAAGAGTGAAGATGTAGACAAAAAAGTGCTCTTTTTATTTGTAAACACATACATACAATCTACAAACAAACTGCAGCATCACAAGCTTTTGTTTTTCCTTTGGTTGACTTGCTCTTAAATTACCAGCTAGGAAAAAAAACTAAATGATGGATTAATTGCCTGACCATCTCATTTTTTCTCTAGTCGTTCTCAAGCCCACTTTTACTTTTTTTTGGAACAAATGCTGTGATTGTACTAGTATTTTTCAATTACTAAACTTGGGACAGTTTAATTAACTGGGTAAGAAAAGTAATTGAACCTTCATTTTTGATTTGGTTTTGGGTTTGGCCTTGTTTTACTTTTAACTGATAATATCAATCAACAAGAAAAAATTGAGCATGCTTAAAGAGGAAATGAATAAAATTTTGACAGTCACTTTCCATTTTTTGCATTATTTTTCAAATGAATAGGCAAAACTGGAGGACTTTCCTCTATTTTTTCATTTCCTTTTGCAACAAAAAAGGCGACGGCAAAAATATTTGCAAGGTTTCCTCATCCAACAGTAAAATTTGTACAATATACACATAAAAAATCTGCTCGTACACATAATACAACAAATACAATAAAAATGGAGAGGAGGATAATAGTGGAATGAGGATGAGCAAAATCCATTCTAATGTCTCGAGTCTTGAGTCTTGAGAGTTCCTTCGTAAAAAAAAGAGGAAGAAGGAGAAGAACTACAAGTTTTAGGAATGAGATAAAAAACAAAAGGAACAGAGTATAAAAAGTGAGACTGAAGAATCAAGTGACCAGGAAAAATGTGTGCATCCTGAGTTTGGGCTGGAGCTTCGTCCTCTTCCCCGTGCTTGAAAGTTGTTCACTGTTCACTGTTCACTGGGTGGTCATCCATCGAACCTTTTCTAATCGAAGAGCAAGGGAAAAACTTATGACAAAAAGAAAAAGATCCAGAACCCAAAACCAAATCCAAACCCAGCTATTTCCGAACCACAACCGTGAAACTTTTATATGGGTTCACTTTTTTACCCGCCCCAAACTTTGGTTCCTCCATATTCCCATCTCCACACAGTACACAGTAAACGTTACAACTATTCACTATTCACGTACAAGTCTGTGCTCATACACACACAAGTACGGAAATTTTCAGCGGAAGGGAGAAAAACAAAAAAAAACTCAATCGGGTTCAAGAAGACAGAGCACAAGAAAATCTACTTTCTCCACACGAAGAATGTGGATTTTATGTATAGTTACACGTTCAATGTGCATTGTGCATATTGTAACATGTAATATGTATTTGTTGCTTTTCTCGTTTTCTTTCCATCTCTTCTCTGAGACTTTGGGTTATTTTGCAACTTTTTATAAAAGAACAAGTAAAGTAAAAAAGATGGATTTGAACAAGGATTGAAAAGGACGAGAAGGACGAGAAAAAGGAGTAGCAGAAGGCCAAATGCTAAAAAATATTTAGAGGAGGAAAGTTTTTTAATTATTGTATCTTTCTCATGCATCATTTTCACTTTCTCTCATTTTCACGTATCCCAAGAAAACTAGAAAAGAAATTGTTTGAGCGGGGTAGTAAAAATAACTACAAATACGATAGTTACGATACTATCGTTTATCCTTCAGGGCTGTAAGTATATTGATGGTTGATCTTTGAATCTTCGGGGTCGGCCGCCCTGTGGATAGCTGATGAAGTATGGAGTACGGAGAACTGGACGGAACTGACATTTACAATGGCGATCTAAATTCTAAAGTCTCTAGTCTCAAGTTTCAAGTTTCAGATTAATTTCAATACAACATTTGATGATTTCATTCAGTAACTACAGTTTTTACAGCCTTCTAAAGCACCACTATTGATTATTGATGTTGAAGTTGATGATGATGAATGAAGGGGATTTTTGACAGTCTCCAATCAATTCCTCGTTTCTCTTCCTCAAAAAAGACATGGAGAATTAAAAGAAGCTTTGTGCATTTCTTTAGAGTGTAGACTGTAGACTGTACAGTTTCCTTTTCTTTTCAATCCAAGATCCAAGCGTAATTCAACTGCAATGGTGGTGGTTTTATGTGGGTGAAATTGTGAACCAGGGTGTATTTACAACGACCCAGTTTGGCTTATTCTTTCAACTTTGCACTTTTTTCCACTCTACGGTACATCCATTTCTCCATAGAGCATGATAATATTATGTTTATGACTCAAGATTATGAATGGGGTGAACAAAAAAAACGGGGAGGATTTAGAGGTTCATTCTTCATTCTTTGTTATTATTATTATAAACGGGCTTCAAAGATGTTTTCAGTATTCAGTACTAAGCTGAGGATCATTCTCAGTTCCTAAATCTATTCAACATTAAATTCAACTTGAAGCCGTTACTTTCATTTTTTTTACGCACTTTCTTTCTAAAGCTCCACCAAATTGTCAAATGCACAGTTGGCCGGTTGAAATTTTCACACGGTTTTACTTTAAGAAGCTTTAACTTTTTTTAATTTTTAGTTTAGTGTACTTTGCAGTTTCAGATTCCGCTATAAAATATTCATTTAAAAAAATCAGCGTTTTTCTACAGTATCCTTTTCCAGATTTAATTATTAATTATTAAGTTTCACATCAACTAAAAATTGCTGTACTCTTAACTGATTTAGAATTAAAAATTTAGGTAGTGAAAATCACTTGATGATTGATGGGATACGAAGTGGTTGGAAAGAGTCTTGTGTCTTGTGTCTTGACATTGGAATTTTCTCAAGTGGCCATTTCAGTGGTTGAACGTCCATCCTCAATTTCGGAGAGAATGTGAAGAATCAACAACAAGAGTGTGGGAAATTAGCTGTGAAAAAAGTGAGGAAAAAATTCCTCCTGTGGAGAGAAATCCAGAAAAACTTTTGGTCCATCCACAAATTTCCCCAATGCTGGTTTCTCCTTTCTATGCTGACTATACACAAATAGAATTCTCCACAGAGACAGAGACAGAGATAGAAGACACAGAGGAAAAGAAAGGTATACTAAAATAGAGAAGAGAGCGTGTGTGGAGTGTGCATGGTTTTAGTTGATATTGGTTCTTTGGTTCTTTGGTCCTTCTTGTGATAGGAAAAACAAATATCTACGAGGAGAAAGGAGAGAAAGCGTGGAAAATCAAGAGCGACAATCAAATGTATTGATTTCTCTCTCCTCCACTGTACTCCACTATTCGTTCTGTTCTCTCTCTTTCTGCTAGTTCCCATACACACAGATAATATATCGTGGACTCAGCCGCATAGTCTCATACTAACCCAGATACTCCAGACTCTCGAATCTACACTCTAGACTCTCGGCACTAGATCCTGTGTGGATGCATCTCTACATGTGAAATGTAGCTATCTATATACAATACACAGCATCCAAAATATACTGGAATCCATAGTGAAATAGATAGAAAGCCAATAAAAAAGCAAGGAGGAAGAACAGTAGCAGTAGCAGTAGCAGTAGCAGATAACTTTCCAACTCTCTTTCCCTTCTCCCTTTCTCTGTCATTCTATTTTCATCTCAAACTTTTTCTCCAGGTTCAACGTTCACTGCTCAGTGTTCACTGTTCAGCGTTCAGCGTTCAGCGTTCAGCGTTCATCGTTCAAAGGGGAGAAAGTTGAGAGACTTGTCCTCGAGTACAGAAAAGAAAGTGGAGGATCCAGTCCTTCATGTTTCATGTGCTTTTTTATCAGTAGCCTCAGCTCAGCTCAGCTCAGCTGCATCTCCACGGCTGCCCGTATAAAAGTAGGGAATACATTTGTATGCTGTGTGCTGGAGAGTTTTGAACTGTGAGCTGAATGTGTCGTCATTATGTAATCTCAAAGAAGGTTCCTTCTTTTCATTTATTCTATTCACTATGCAGCCGCATCCCTGTGCGACCCTCCTTGTCTCCTTGTCTCCAGCTCCGTCCTCGTCTTTTTCTTTGTCTTTGTCTTTGGATCCTTGTCTCTTTTGTCTTTTCCATGTTGTCTTGAGCCCGTTGGCTCCTCTATACTTCTGTATGTCCTGGGCACTGGGTACTGTGTACTGTGGGTATTGAGTCAAATGCAGCTTGAGGTTTTCTACTTTCAACTCCTCTTGTCATTTTACTACTATACTCTCACTCTCTGTTTCACTCTCCCTCTCACTCTTATGCCTTCTTGAACTCTTTTCTGTTCATTTCTTATCACGGAGGAGAAGGCTGCTTTCATTTTCATTTTCTTGTGCTTGTCCTTTGTCTTATATCATTCTTGTCTTTTTTCTTGTCTCTTGTCTCTGCCTGTTAGCTGGAGGAAAGGCAGACTTACAGCAGTAGTAATAATGAAGTATTGTAGATAGATAGGTTCTTGTTTTCCACACAGTTATACAAGTATATCGTATATTGTGTATTTTGCACTGTGGGGAAAGGGAAAGAAAGTTAATACCAGGGAAATATACGACTTCCTCTTTTTCATTTTACTTTCTCCATTGGATTATACGGGGGACTTGTGAGTGTGTAGTCTGTAGTTTGAGGTTTGGAGTTTGGAGTTTGGGAGATTTGGACCTTGAATTAGCCCAAGATTATGTGCTCATTCTTTCTCTTTATTTTCTGGATGTTCTTTTACTGCTAAATGCTGTATGTTGTATGTTGTGAGTGAGTTGAGAGTATTTGCACTTACGCTGTCTTCCTCTGCCTCTTTGTCTTTGTCTTTTAAGCTTCACCAATTACAGCCCTTCTACCGAGTCTTGTGTGAAGTGTAGAGAGTAGAGTAGAGTGTAGAGAAGTTGAATGAAACAAGGAAATGACACATTATGCCATGCTTCAACTTACATTATTACCTCGATCTTCCGACACCAACTAGTCACACTCACACATTTTCATTTCCTTTTGTCTTTCTTTCGTTCCTTTTGACTATTGTCTTTGTGTTTGATTGCATCTTATTTTTCTACTTCTGTTTAAAATACAAATGGGAGGAAGACTCTTTCTTTTACAGAGTCCAATAAGGTAAAATAGAAAGGAGAAAGTTTGACAATCCAAGAATTTTCATTTTGTTCCTATCCCTGAGTATTTGAAATATCGTAAAAGCTTGGTGGTGGTTTGGATAGATTAAGAATGTGGTATGTATCTTATATAATATTTTACATCTTACACTTACATCTCATGTGTATCAAATACAAAGTATCAAATGTATGATTAAAGTGTGAACGAAACCATTTTTGACACACACTCATGCTCACACTTCATGTTTTAATGTCGTAGCCTCGGGTTTTCATTATTCTCTGGTTTGTTCCGGATTATACCTTTTTATCGTAAAACTTTCATAGTTACAAAAGGTGTAACCACTTACTTATTCATCTAGTTACATGATACTCTAAACATGTAAGATTGTAAGAAGTACAGAAGTAAAATGTACCATGTACATTGTACAATGTACAAGGAATCTACAACTTTTAACTTCCACTCAAAACATTTAACAGAAACATAGTTTTAAACATTGCTCAACAATGAATATTAAAAGTAGAACACAGCTGACACTGTATACTTTATATGGATAAAGTTGACTATTAGAAAAGCTTAAGCTGTCTAAGCTGGTGGATTACAAATTACAAATTGCAAATGACGAGGTATAACCTCAAGCCAGTTTGAAGCTTTTACAGCAGAAAATTAATAGAAAAAGGTGCAAAGCGTTGTGTAAGCCATATCAATTTATTTTTAATAGCACACATACACAATGAACAATGTACATAATTTCACAAAAAGTTTTAGTTAAACACGTCATCTTTTGGATTTTTATTATTATTTTACGATTAAATACACATGATATAATAACTTATGATACTAAAAAGTACACGGGGTTTTCTAGGTGACAAATTGTTATACTATAAATAAATATTACGTGAGTAAGATGCTACGTAAGTTAATTTTACTTTACAAAGATGGATGGACCAACCAGAGATACGACTAACACAATGAAGGGGCCTTGGGACTATTGAAAAAGATGTTCATTTACAAAAGATATTGAAAATACTTAATAAGAGGGCTGCATCCGGTCAAGTGTTAAAAGAGGATCACATGAAAGATGATGAAAATAGAGCTACGAGTTCCAAACAGCAAATTTCTATACCATTATAATAATAATATATTATTATTATATTTACATGTAGATAGAGAAAGAAATGTAAATACAAATACTTAAAAAGTGTAGGAGTATTCAACGTGACAAAGTTTTTGTTATCTCGTATATTAGGAGAAAGCACAGGTTTAGTTTATCATTACCTACAGGAATTAAATTCAAGATTCAAGGGTAAAAAATGAAGGTGAACGAAGAAGGGAGCAATGTCAGTGTTCAAAATTCAAAGTACATGCATTGTTGCATAGGGGGAAAACGACGAAAAATTACTTTACTTATCAAAAAAGGTTGGGTTTAGTATCAAAAGTTCTTTGCACTCTCACCATCCATAGATATTTAGACATTCCACAAAAGTACAATCGATTCAAAAATTCAAAACCCAAAAAACTGGTTCGAAAAAATAAAGATTATCAAAAATAAAGAAAGAAAAAGAGATAATGAATCCCAAATCATTAATTTCCTCCTTTAAAATTCAAAAAACGGAAATTTTTAACTTGGTATTGGTATAAAATATGTAAAAAGTATGTACAAAAAATATTAAGTAGTGACATTGAAAAAGTTTTGAAATCCACAAAACGGTTAATATAAAGAGCAAAGGAAATATTTGTAAAATTCAAAAAATTGGGAGAAGATAGATAATATCTAGACAAGCGAACGGGCAAAAGGGAAAGGTTGAATTGGGATTTATACATAAAATACCTTCTAATCCTTCTTAGTCTTGAATACAACGCAATTACAGAACGAAGTTTTGTCCAGTTTTGCTCTCCAACACTTTTTGATCTAGATCGGGATTGAAGCCTGAAAAATTAATCACGAGCTCTCGATTTTGTTTTCTATTTATTTTATTTTTTGGTACATTTACATACAAAAATATTGTGTTAGTTATAGTTCAAAGTTCCAAGTTTGAAGGTTCATTAAATACTCATGTCTTATGTAATAACAATGAATTCTTTGCATCCTTGTGTCTCTTTGTTTTCTCTATTTAACTTCACCCCTCTCTTTGTTTAATAGGCTTTAATTAATTTAAGTTGTCATTCACAATTTTCTAAAGTCTTCCTCATTTTGCCATCTCACACAAGTGGATTACAGCATAAATAAATATATAAATATTACATGGACATGTAAAAACTAAAACGTCACACTGTAATATTATTTTTCTTTTAAAACAGAGGGATATTTTTGTTAAAGGACAATCTTTGAAAACCCCAGTTAAGTTGAATAAAAACATGGTGGATTATTATTTACAATACATGTGTAATATATTATGATATTATGATGTACGTCATGTTGTATGTTGTACGTTGTTAAATTTTCACACAAAATAAAAATTCAAACTTCAAAAATCCAAACTAATCAGCAGTAGATATGTGTAAAATGTACAAAAAACTGAAAATAGTGCATGAAATAGTTGATTATTATGTATTTTCCGTACATTGTACAAAATATGAAATATTATATTAGAAATTTCTCATTCATTTTCACACTCTCAACGTCATAATCAACGGCAAAAAAAACAAGAGTTGGTAATTAGATTAGCATGTACTACGTACTATGTACACGGTCTCTCATCATCACAAAAACCGAGTTATAGAACGGTAAATAAATGAGTAATACCAAAAGTAAATATATAAGCCACTCTCACAATTTGTAGGTTGTAGATTGTAGGTACTTGTAAATTAATATGAATATTAGATACATCATACTTAACATGTAGTTACTAATCTACAATCTACAGCCTGTATTCTATAGGTAGAGTTCCAAGCTCTAAACATACTTATTTTTCATCCTCTTGATTCTTGATGCCCTATTCATGTCAAAGTCACTTATCCTCATGCTCCATAATCCATTCGTCTGCATGAACCTATTTATTTATGTATTTATTTATTCATACACAGCGCATTCATGAACGTTCACGGAGTGTACAAAAGTACGTGTATCTGATATGGTTGGGGTTACTTCAAATTTATTATGGGACGGATGTGGATACGGTTACGAGTATCAGAGTGAATGGAATGGATCATGGATCATGTGATGATTGGGATTATTCATCATCAACGTAGCTCCACATGTGGATGTGAATTGTACATGATACAAGGGTAATAGTTCTAATTCTAATTCGAGTAAGTAATATTATGTGATCCGTAAATTATGAAGAGTGAAAAGAGTCTCAAACTCCAGGAGTCCAGACCTCACTCACACAAGTTTACGGTGAAAGTCAGAAAGGGTTCTTATCACATTAACTCATTAGTGGGCGGTTCACTGAGCTGAATTTCATGCTCTTTCCTTCACATATCATAGGTACTGTCAATGAGCTCTTACTCAACTTTATTTATTTATGTATAAAATGAGTAATGAGTACTGAGTACTGAGTATGGAGAAATGTACTGTTTGTAGTTACACGTGTATCTTTGTATTGGTAGTCAATGGCAACCTGCACTACATAATATATCAAATAAAGACTAATTGGGAAAAGTCCACACGAGAAATCCGTATTACATGAACTTGCATCGATACGCAATACAGATCTCTGTAGAATTTAGAATGAATCAGTTTAGTGAGATATAAAAGGCCTGTAGCATGTATCGTGTATAATATTGTACAGGCACTGGACATTGGTATTTCCAAGAACTTTTCAAAAGTCAAACCGTCAGAACGTCAAAATGTCAAAATGTCAATATCTTTCAAAAGCTTCTAGATATAAAGTCTTAAAACATATACCATAATCTTTTTCTAAACACCAAAAAGCAACCAAGTTACAAAAGCAACTTTCACCCACTCAAAAAAGAGATGGAAACCTCAAGTCTCAAAGTGATGTAACAATTGAAAATAATCGAGAACCTCAAACCTCAAAAATTTACAAAGGGTTTCATATTTTTTTATTTAGAATTTTTAAGTATTATGCAATTATTAATTGCAATTGGTCATTGGGTACAAATGTGTCTACGACAAACGATAACCGCAGTCCGCATTGAACTTTTGTACTCAATACTCAATACTCGTTATTCTGAATGAAAAAGTCCTGTAACACCATGTCAGTTGTGAATTCCATCATTTCATGTCATTTTACTTTCTTTCTCTGCTATTTTACACATGTTTTTCTAACGTGTGGACTTTAAAATTAAGGACACACATTAATAATAATTATTATGATTATTATCGTGCACAAAAAGAAGATAAGGCTTGTTCCATATTGACTCTCATTTTTGTTTACTAGTTGTAATCTAAACCACGCTGTTGGATATTGGATATTTGTTGGAAATTGGAATGAGAACCAAAATTAAATATGAAATTAGAAATCCCGTCAACAAAACAAAATACAACACGACACCGTCTTGCAAAATAGTTGGAGAAAATGGAAATTAGAAACATTCATATGAGTACCTATTGTGCAGTTAGCTGGTAACCATATGTCGCAATCAATATGCACAATGCACAGTATATAAGTATTAGTTGTTTGACTCGTGGTTTCCTGCTACTCTCATTCACCGAGGAGTAATTCAATTATAAAAGTTATTGTTATTTTCTTCTCACTTGTTCATTGTTCATAAGTACTCTTTTCAGTTCTACAGATACTTTTGTCCAGTTCATTTTCGCCTTGTCTCCAATTTCACATTATGCAGAATGTGCACCGTCCGGTTCATGCTGAATTCTTTACTTAAAACTTATTTGGAACGGTAAACCGGGTAAACAGGGTAAAGATGGAAATTGGTACATGGTAAAATAACGAGACAAGAAAAACATGGTTCACTAATCCGCATTATTAGTATTAGTAGTAGTGGCGATATTGCTATTGCCATTGCTGCTGGTTCTGGTTTCTGGTTTTGGTTCTGATACTGATACGAATAATACGTTGTTGTGCATAGTCTAGATTCTAGAGAGTCCATGTTCAATGTTCATTGTTCAGTGCTTAGTGTCATTTGGCTCTGAGCTCTGAGACAGAAACAGAAGCAGAAAATGAACAGTATGTAGAATATAGAGGAGGAAAAATAGGGAAAAAATACATATAATTGTTGGATATAATGGTGCAGAGTGTGGAAAGGAGATAGTATTAAAGTGGTTGTATTTTGGTATTATGGGTGAGTATTGAGTATGATGTGGATGCATGCTGTATTCGAGATACTGGATATTGGATGGGATTGGGAGTTGTCTAGTAGTAGTAGTCTGGTGTGTAGTGTGTAGTGTGAAGGAAATGTTCCAATTATTAGCTCAATTTGGGTTATTTCATTTGTCTGTGGAGTGTTCAGATACACAAAGAAAGAAATACATGCATCCGCGTATGCATCTAGTATCTAGTGTGTACCAAGGTGGAGGAATGGAGAGCGACAGGGAAACCTCATGACCATCGGAAGCTCCATGCATGTTCAATGTTCATACCATGCTGCTCTTACATTCACACCAATACACACCATTGCATTGCGAATCGGGAGCAATGAGCAGTTTGACTGTTTCATACAATATCCTGATAATGACAATAATTTCAACGAGTAGTGGCTAGATGGCTGGGGAAAGGGAAACAAAGTTACAAGTTATGTGGAGAAAAAAGAGGGGAAATAACTGTACTGTACTGTACGATTTCGTCTGGTATTGTACATTGTATGGCCTGGCCTGGCCGCCTGTCCTCTTCCAATTAGATTTGGGTGTTTCTTCTATCCTCTCCACTACTTTCTCTCTCTTTCTATTTCTGTGATCTCACTTATTGTTGTTATAACCAACGCTCTATTATTTGGTACATGGAGCATTGGATTTTGCAACAACTCACATCTCTATTCATTCTACCGGCAAAAGTTTCCACACTATGGTGAAAATTTACTTTGATTTTTCCTCTTCTTAAACAAGTCTCACATGTTACATTTAACTTTGTGCATACATTTGAAAATTTGAAAATTCTGAACTGGTCTAAAAGGTCTAAAAGGTACAAGTGTACATTGTACAGTCTACGGTTGAAAGGATGTTTTGAAAAATGAAGAGAACTTTGTGCAATTAAAGAGGAAAAAGAAATATATGCATTTGTCGGTTGATCTTTTCCATTTTATGTTCAACGTTCATATTTAGTTTACATTTAGTTTTGAGCTCAAAGTGACTCTACAGAGACAAATTATAGAATAATTTATTGCGTTTGATGAGTGTGCTTCGTCTCATATCTCTTATGAACTAGCAGCTAGGAATAACATGTACAATGTACAAATATGGATGTGTATGTGTGTGTGGAGATACAAACTAAACGTGTTTTATAATGTGCAAGATTTTTAGATATCTATGTTGACTAATGGGTTCTCTGTAGTTCCTAGTACTAGCACTTTCACTTGCTCTTTGCTTCTTCTTTAGTCTAGATTCTACATTCTGTATTCTACATGAGCAATGAGTAATGAGCAATGAGGATACTATAGAACCCTAGAATACTAGAACATGCACACTGCACACATAAAATATAAATAAAAGGAATAGCGACAATGACTAATAAAGTAATTAATGAACACGAGAGACTTTATAAGTGTCTACAACCTAGAATCTAGCATCTACAATCTACATACATGTGCGAATAGATATAGTATAACATTCATGTGTGTTTTTCCATGTTGAAATACAAATTATGAAACAGAGTCCTTCATACTATAGTTTGTGCACTGTACACTATATGCCTATACGTTGTATCTATAATAATAGTAATATTGAGTAGGAATACCAAATAAAATGTATAAGAGAGAGAGAGTCAGGAAAAACTTGTAATATTTCTGTTTCTGTTGATAATGAAAAGGCACTGGTGCAAAAGTCAAATGGCAAAAGTCAAACGACTCATCCATCTACATTCTACATTCTACATTATATCCGTACATACACTTATATTTACATGTTACATGATATATTTTATATTCCTAGTCGTATTCCGTCATGGATAAAAATGGGAGTGCTTATAATATAGTTCCTAATGTTGCAATTTGTTTTGGACACTTTTGTATTATATTCGATATTCTCTCTCTCGCTCTGTCTGGTAGTTTAGTACCATTCGTATAGCATAGACCATTAACTGTTATGGGTTATAGGTAATAATATTTGAATATGTACCGCCATTTTACAAGCATTTTGCTAATATTATTAGATACTAAATACGAGCTGTTACAGTATTAAATGGGAGCTGTCATTTAAAAAATATTATGACAAGGAGCCATCAGTCAGTCCGTCTGTTTCTTGTTTCTCATCATAGATAGGTAGGAGCTAGGAGCACACACCGTGCATTGATGACTTCCGGCTCTCATTCACCACCACCACCACCAGAGAACCAGAGAGAGTCATGTCACAGTCAATTTATACAACGGTCCCATTATCTCATCATTTAACATTTAATAATGCTCATTTTCATCCAAAGTTTACATACAAATCCAGAACATACGGAATACGGAGAACAGATAGTGTTTGTACTATGGATTTTGCTTTGGTGCTGGAGCATGTAGAATGTAGAATGTAGAGTGTAGATTACCCTAATCAATATTTGCCAGCGAGAAAACCTTTGGGATTTCTTCCTTTGGCAAGTTAAATGCGAGTGACCGAAATAACTCTTCACCACACACCACCAGTTCCATATTTTCTACATTTTCCATATTCCATAGTTCCATTCATACGCCATATGCCATACAACATGTAGCGCACCTCTTCATGAGCTTCCAAACTAATACTAATAATAGTTATTATTACTATTATGGTTATTATCTACAATCTACAGTGTACTAATACGACAGCGTGAAAAAAACTTGGAAAAGACAAGCCCTGAAATATAGTTATAGATTACGAAATATGGAATATGGAATATGGATTTTCCCTGAACAAAAATGTACAGTTTATAAAGTTTTTGAAACTTTTCCACTCTGGTGAGTATACTAACAAATAACAAATAATAATTTCACATAGAAAATCCTGTGCGTGTAAAGTACATGTTACATGTGCCATGAAAATGTTTTTGAACTCTTGAAGCTCAAGTTGTCTAGGTGAATTTGGGTGATGAAAAGTGCGTGATGTGGGCACGCTCGTCTGTTTCTTATACTCTTGAATTATGACTCTTGACACCTCATCAAATTTATTTTGCTCTCAAAACTGTAATTCTCGAATCCAATTCTCCATTCTCCAACATTCATTAAGAACCCAGAACAAAGAAGCTTCCTGCACGTGTTCTAATTATCTCTGGTGTCACTTGAAGAAAGTCAAGTAGACTAGCAGACCGGAATTGTTGTTGAATTTATGCAGATATTCATTTTCAAATTTTAAGTTTAAAATGTTAAAATTTATCCAAAGATTTTTCATGTCTATTAATTATTAATTATTAACAATTTGCATTTTGAGGTAATGAATTTGGAGTTAAATTACTCATTGAAGAGTGTGTAGTATATTTTTGTTCATCAATGTATGCTGTGCATTATATTCGTATGTATAGATATTTGACATCATCAAGTAGACTTTTCCCTGTACAGTGTACAGTAAAGAGTAAATTAATGACAAGTCAGTCGAGTCCGGTTGAGTGAAATCTAGTCTAGTCTAGTCTAGTCTAGTCAAGTCAAGTCAAGTCAAAACCAAGAGCTCCTCTTGATCCCAGTCCTAATGCAGCCACACGTTACTCCTTCTCATCATCATCTGCCTCATCATTATCATGACCATTAGTATCAAGATCAACATGAGCATTGAGCATCATAGTAACTTGATGTAAATCTTCATGAATAATTATCCCTTGTCCTCTTCTCCTCTGCACAACAATTTCTCAAGAAAAGTCCACTAGTCTCTGTCTCTCCCGTCCTGTGTCTTCTACTTTAGTCTGTCTCTGCTCAGTTTCCCATGGAGAGAAAACTATAAGTATACTCTTTGTATACAAGGAAATGTGTAGAATGTAGAATGTACACAGTAGACAGTCAATAGCCAAGGACCAGGAAATTAAACGCATGGCTTTATATACATGTAAATTTATATAGATATATCTTCAACTTTTATATTCTATATTTGTCTCTCTCTCCACATGCCATGCCACACTCTACTATCTACATGGCTCATCTCTCTACTCTTTTTCTATCTTTAAAGGCCAAAGACCAAAGACCGAGGATTCCTATCTACTAGAATTTTGCAGACGGATGTCTATCTATCTATCTGTCTATCTATCTACAAAGCAGACAGCTTTCGACTTGACTAAAGTTGACTCCGTCAAGTGCACAAACCAGACCAGACCAGACTGCCTACCACTACCACTACTGACTTTAGACTTTACTTTGTTCCTCCCACTCTGGAAAATTCTCCACATCTCCAGTTCTCTTTTCTACTTTCTACTTTCCACATTCTATCGTCAGCATCTTTTATGTGTCCATCCATCCATACTTGTGTGTACATGTACACCAACTTATATGTATATCATACATTTCTCTCTCCCTCTGTTTCTTGTGCTATGGCGTCAACATCCTTCATCCTTCAAATCTACGACTTTTGTAAACTTCTTTCGAGTTTAGTTTATGAATCATAGAAAATCCTCCTACTCTGCTCCTCGTGCCCTACTCACGCATTCACTCACTCACTCACTTTCTCTCTTTCTCTCATTCCATTTTTATTTATTCACTCAACCAATGCCAATGTGAAACTCCTTTATAGATTTTCAACCTTCCTTCAACTTTCCTACATATAAATATGAACTATGACTCTACTTGTGTGTGGTAACTGCTGTGTGTATACTACTAAAATCCAGAATGTAGAATTTATGTGGAGGAGAATTTATTTGGGTGGGCTCCTTCACAATTCACAATGTCAATTGACCTTCTGTTTTATACTTTTTAAACACGAATTTTTTACCCCAGAGTTCAGAATTCAGAACACAAGTTTTTCAAAATTGTGAAAACCTGGAATGTAGTTTTTATATGTAACATGTAATAATGATGCTAAGTCTAAGTCTAAAATCTAAATTCTCAAGGGTCAACGGTTTTCATATTAAAATTACATTCTCTGTTTCTCTTTCAGGGTTCACCGAAGACTAAAATTGTACAGTGGAATGCTTCCAAACTTTTTTACAGGGAGGAATCGGAAATTTGGTATTTGTTTGATATCTTTTTGTATCAAGTATAAAATCTCTACATTATGAACAGAACGAGGACGAGTAATGAAATACAACGACCTTTGAAATCTCCAAAAAATGTGTGATAATGGGCAAGATAAAAATTCATAAGGGGGAGGAGTAGAACAAAGGGAGGGATTCTTAACATAAAATAAATCAGTAGTCAAAGCTATACGTAGTTTTGGAAATGTGGAAAAGAGTGGACTTAAAAAATGAAAGACAGTGTACGTTTAGAATTTGGTTTTCCAATGAATTTTACCCATACTTTAGATTTGGATTGAATTGGATTTCGGGTGTGCCGTTTGGCTAGTTCAAAGGCTTAAAGTGATCTAGCTGTATTTATGTCATACTTTTCTTACACAACTCTTGCCTCTTTCCTACACACTACTTTGTTTTCATGTGGACTGGATTTGATTCCAATTGGGATTTTGAAGAAGCGTGAACTTTTGAGATAAACCTTGTTATCCACTTAGCTGGAAGGCATGACAAAAGTTGAACTTTATTGTCAACAATCATAACAACAACATCAACAACCAACAACTTACATACACTATATTATATCATAATTAAATCAAACACTACTATAAAATTCGTATCCACTTGTGTCAGCCTCTCTCCCTTTATCCACTCCCCTTCCATATTCATGTTCACATTCACAGCTGGTTTTTCTTTCACTTTCTTTAAAACTCTTATGAAAAAGTGTTTCAAAACCCAAAACAGTAATCCTTTAAAGGATTACTATAATTTACAGTCCAAGCAATAGCTTCAATTAATATAAATTAATTAAAAACTAATACCGATAAATATTATGTTTAATTGAAAAAATTACGAGGTGAAATTCCTTTTTTCCGCCGCCATTTGGCGGGCCTTTGTATAACGGAAAAAAATACGGAAAAGTTCCAAAGCAAAAACAAAGCTATTGAAACATTTCCACTGTACAACTTTTCTTTGTATTCTGTACATATTCTCAATTTCAGTTCTATACACACCCAATTTGACTTTTTATAATTTATACGGAATACGGATACGGATGAAAGTATTTTATATAAATCTATCCAAAATGAATGAAATACATCCTATAGTTGAATATCAATATCAATACATGTGAGGTAAATTTTCCACAGTGTTACTGAAAACTGAAATACCAATATCAATATGTATCTACAATGTACATTGTACAGTGTAAAAGTCAGTGGTTTTTTCCCATGTACTTGCTCCAGTTGGTTGAGAAATAATGAGAACAGGATGACAGATCAGAAGGACGAAATGGATTGTGTAAGGGATTTCTTTCTCTCTTTCTCTCTTGTCTCTTGTCGTTGTCGTTTGTTTGTCTCTCCTTGAAAAATAATCCTGGTAGAGACATTTACACGTGTGCCTTGAACGTTGAACGAGCGTCAACGGAACGAACGATTGGGAGGAGACTCATTCACTTTTCCTACAGTACAGAACAATACATTAGATCGTCAGATCCTCATTCTACTCCACTCAAGTCAATCCAGTGCAGGTTAGCTCAATTTAACAGTCTTTTGTCCTTTCCTATACACATAAAATCAAACATGTTCCAGGTGGTAAAACTGACTATAACTTCCACAACACGTACCTAGGATTTTCTGTTCAATAGAAAGCGCAGTATAGGGCAGTCTATTACACTATTACAGGTATAAAATCAGGCTGTGGTTTTCCTTTTCCCCTTTATAACTATAACCGTACATCTGTAGATCTGAATATTATACAATTTAGAATGTAGAATGTAGAGTTTGGTAAAAACAGATTGTGACTCAATACTCAATACTCAAAATCCTATCTCTTCCTCTACAAAGGCATAAGGAGCTTATTTATTCCTCCACCTGTATACTTTCTACTTTGTACACTTTCTCCATTTCATAGAGGACTGAGGACTGAGATAACGGATAACGGATAACCGAGGCTGTGAGTTACAGACAAAGAGACCGTCGGAAGGGTATTGATATGGAGATTACTCCATACTCAGTACTCAGCCAGCAGCATTTTAATCTGTATATCTGCATCCATATAGAGTTGAATCTGCATATTGATATGGATAGGTAGATCCAATGGAAGTATCTACTATATACTTTATACATTGTACTGTGAGCTGTGAGACGTTCCAAAAATCCCTAGTTTCCCTACTCTATTTTTCTTGCTTTATTTTACCAACTTTCTCCAGCTCCAGGTCAGAGCTAATCCAGCGATTGTCGATTTCCAATTCTCTTAGTAATAAAGATTAAAATTTTGCATAAGAAACAAGTTTGTTTTCGAATACGTTGGATATATCCCAGTAGTAATTAGTAAGTAGTCAATAGCTATCATTAGTGTGAGTAAAGAAGAGGGCTCAAGAAAAAGTGCGTAAGAATAGAAAGAAGAATATAAAACTTTAAAGAAGTACGGGTGGAGTGATTAAGCGGGTTGGCACAGCCACAAGTACAAGAGCTCAAAAAACCTTAATTATTATTTGAAGAACTCATTTTCTTCTTATACATACCTGCTTGAATATTTTAGTAGTCAATAAGAAAAGTATTTTTTTAACCCGTGTGGCTCAAAAACGGGGTTGAGAAAGAACCATGAAATTTGAATTTTCAACATGGAGAGCAGTGGTTAAGCATATTCATTTTACAGCTTTTACATTTTTTCGGCACAGTTTTTGAAAGTAGACAGTAGATAGGGTTGATGTGTTTAGTATTTAGGTTAGGCTCTGAATTTACTATTTACCAATCACAATATTTTGAATGTCCAATCCCCAATGTTTAATGTTTGATATTCTGCTGTAATTGTTTATTATAGGATTTCCGCATCCTGGGAAAGGAAATTAAATTAACAGGCTAATTTTATTAACAGATTACTGTCTTCATTTCTATCGTAATTGGAGCTGACAATTGGCAATGTCATGTCGGAAAAAGAGCTTTCAGCTAAAATCCTGTATAAAACCTCTAGATGTGTAGTCTTGAGGGATTAAAACAAAGGCTGATATTAGCGGGAACGAGTTTTGTTTTGATATTTGATATTTAACATGCAAAATCAAAAATTAAATAACAACTTGGAGTTTTTCAAACAATACATTGTAAATTTAGATGATAATACAAAAAGTGACATTACCTCCCTTGAAAATTTAGAAGCCCAAAGGCTTTCTTCCAGATAGAATAGAAGGGTAAAATTTTAACGACTGTGCTGTTTCAAGATTCACCTAATAATTTTATAACATGTATGATATATTTACAGCCTTGCGTTTTGCACAAACGGCACTTTTTATATAAAAAAATCTCTTGTAATCTTCAACGGTTCATCGCAATAACGATAATTCCACGAGGTGTCTTTTATCAGAATATATTGAAATGGAAAGTCAAGTTTGCTTGTATAATTTTACATTGCTTGAAGAAAGTAAACATTTTAATGGTTGAACAGAACAAAACTAATGCTACTGGTAGCTTACAAAAAAAATAATGGTACTTTTATCAATCTGACTCCATTCTTCCTTTGCACTTTATGGAAAATGGGAAATAAAAGTCTCAAAAAAATCTCAGTATTTCCGTAGAGAAAACTAAAGCACCATCAATACTAATATTGACTTAATAATTTGGAATTCGTAGCTTTCTCGTTTAGATTTAAGTATTCCCAAAAATCAAAAAGGCTCACTAATACTTTTATTAATTTCAATATTTACAACTGAACACAGATTAAACAAAAATTTGAAATTCGTCATGGAACTTATCTTCTTCGCTTTCTTCTTCTTTTTTCAGACACTTTATTTACACACTTGCTGCTTGACAAAAAATGTTAGAGATTCCTCTTTCTCTCTCTCTTTCTGTGTTTTTTTTTGCTCTCTATAAAAAGAGCTCCGTCGATTTCTTTCACCTCGCTCCGTTGGTGGAGCATAAAACTCCTACTCAGAGTGAAATCCAACCTTTCACTCTTACATGTTCATGCTCATTGGTCACACAAAGAAAGAGGAAAGGTCAACAAAATCCAAATCCAAAAGTGATAACTGTACTACAACTATAAAACTGTAGCTATCCACAACTTCAATCCTTTGATTGTTTTCAAATTTCTGGCTGTATTTGTTTTCGTACGTGTATTTGTATTTTTATGTGTATGTGCATGTGTGTTTGTGTTTCTATTTGTATTTGTATTTGTGTGGTGACTGGAGAAAGAAGTACGACCATCACGAAAGAGTCATAGTGAAAAACTAAAAGTTACACACCCAGTCAAAGTCCAATTCAATCCAGTCCAAAAAGGATAAAGAAGAAAAAAAGGGAGAAGAGAGAAAGAAGAAAAAACTATGTGAAAATGATGGGAGAGAGAAATACTCTGAGTTGTGGTCTTCTCTACTGTCTAATGTCTAATATCCAGTATCTACAGTTCATACATATAAGTATAGATATTCCAATTTACAAACATCCATACTTACACACACGCGAACAACATATATAATATATTATATATATGTGTATATTCATTCCATTCATCCATTTCCTTTTCCACTACACACAGCATTATTTATACAGTATAGAGATGATGAGATAGGAGTTGGAGTGCTAAGTGTATACAACCGCTAACTAACCATATATTATGAAGGAGGGAGATATGAGACTCTCACTCTTGCTCCTTTTTTCAAAAGCCGACTCTATTCTCTCCATATATTATGCATACTTTCGTATATAGACTCTTGAGTTTGGTGGCAACTAATACCTGCTTTTAATAAAGGTCTTCTATCTTACAGAACTATAGACTATAGACTGTAGTTTGTAATGAGTAGTCTAAAGACTATACACATTATATATTATTATTATGAGTAATATCATTTTCTTTCGTTATCCAATTCACCCAGTTTGTTAATAACATGATCGTAATACTTGGTACCAGCTCAGCTCATTTCAGCTCAGCTCCGCTCAGCTCAGCTCAATGAACGAACGAAGGAACGACCACGACATTTCATTACATGGCATTACAATATCATGATAAAATGGCGTAAAGTATTCGTACAAGGGCTACTAGATATTAGCTACTACATTACTACATACTACATCCTCCATAATATTAGACACTAGACACCAATACATGTGTACTCATGTGTACATCTACTTATGAACGTCAACGTCATTGGACAGGCCATGGGGCGTCTCATTCTCACATTCGGTGAGCACTGTGGCAATACTCGTGCCAATATCCAATACTCCGTCAGTAGTCAGTAGAATTACATCTACTCGTACTCCTACTTGTACTTGTACACACACGCCACACTTTTAAATTAATTATAATATTAGATAGGAAATATACACACATGAACGTAGTTAGTTTTAGCTTTAGCTATTTGTTTAAGCTAGTGCGTTGACGAGTAATATTGTAGCTTGTTATTGGTCTCACTTCCATTCATGACAACTGCAATAACGATCAGGATGAGGAAGCTGAAGACAGTGACAATGACATACGCTTTAATCGTATGAAATTTACTAAATTTATTATAGATGATGTATCGTAAATATTACGCAAGTACAAATATAAGTGAGAGTGGCTTTATATTAACAATTAGTATTATAATAATATAGAGTATATTTTTGTAGTAATATGAAAATAGAAAATATGGAGCCAATATTATTTAAGTTTAAGGCTATTTATAGTAAATGGACAGTTCTATTGAAGAAGAATACTAAAAAAAAGTATATGAGCTTTTGTCCCTACAAGCTGTAAATCTTGATGTTTTATACAGTAAACTTGTAAAATTTTGTATACAAGTTATCTTGGATTTAAAAATATTTATAGTAGAGTAAAAAAAAATCCTATTATGTAAATCTAATAGAGATTTTATTGGTAGAATTATCAATAATCATTAATTGGTTTATGCCAAAACCTGAAAGTGTATCGATAATAAAATGATATACTGTAAAAGTGATACTATGTAGTGACACTACTATAGTGAAATTATATATAAACTATAATATAATAGGTATAGAGTGATAAGTGATATAATGTATTTACCCGTACCGGTGAGCAGGACTGTCGGAGGCGGGGGAGCGAGATGAGTCGTGGGTTTTGATGGTGGAGTCACTTTGTCTGTCGGGTGGGATTTCAGAGTGACTCGAGACACTTGTATTTCTCGAGGACTCCTCCCCCACCCCATGACCCCGGTGACCTCCACCACCCCCACTTCCTCCACTTGTAGTACTCTGTCTAGTTTGTAAATTTGGTGTTTCATTTGGAGATTCAGGATTGTCACTCGGTGATAATTTCCCTTCAATCTCCTCCACCTAGAACATTAAAAAGATAAAAAAAACCCCCAGTCATTAGTTTCTTTTATCTTTATTTAAATGGATGCAGAATAATAAAAACCAGGCCTCAAATTCAACTACAATTAAAAGATGAGCATATTATATTATGATTTGCTTTTATATTTCATGTGTGCCAATGATACCTATGGTAGTGCAATGTATCTACAATAAAAGTTCATTTCAAAACACATTGGACCAGTTTCGCTAAAAAACTGTAATTGTAAAGAATAACTCGAAAGATTGTACAATTTTCTACGAGGAATACATTTACATTTTCATGTATGATAATATGAAAAAGAACAAAATTCTAATTAGAAAACAAGAAAAGAAAAAGGAATTAAAACACAATGCCAAAATCTTGAGCCAAGCTCTAGATTCTGGATTTTGTATTCTTCTTCTTTCTTTCATTGTTCTATTTGTTCGCTTTTGTTTTATTTGGCAGTTTGTTGCACTACTCCTGGCTCCTCGCAAATGAGAGTCACAATAATAATTATTATTATTATCATTTTGCAGTCGGATCCGAGATGCACGAGAAGAAAAAGGACGCCAAGTGTACCTACATGTTTATTGTTCAGAGTAGTTAGTTTTGTGGGATAAAACAAAGGATTTTTATCTTAGGATAAGTTATACGAACCAGCACAGTATTAGCAGCAGTAGTAGTTGTAGCAGCTGGGAATACTGGTGTGGGATGATGCGGTTGGCGGATGCTTGAGGATTTGGATTCAAACAAAATGTTTGCTCAAACTCCCCGGTCTTTTACTTGAAAAGGTAGAGGAGGAAAAAAGTAGGGCACGGAGCAAAGGAATCATGTAATCATGTGCCAGCCACACAATACCAACACCAATACCAATACCAAACTAGAGCTAGAGCTAGGCCAAGGCAAAGACAAAGACAAAGAAAATTCAACATTCTCTTTTGAAAGCACTTGTCGTTTCATTATTGAAAGGGAAAGTGGAGAAAGTACATTTGACTTTCTCCCTTCTTCTTTTCAACGTCTCCTCCTCCTCCTCCTACTCCTACTCCTTTTGTCTATCAACCTTCTGTTAGTTTGAGCATAAATATGCAACGAATCACGCAAGTGCTATTTCAACATGGTATTTTCTCCAGTACGTTTTGATAATGCCTTGACAGTGTCTGACTTCTTGTCTTTTCTTCCCATAGTGTTGGTTTTGAAAGTACAGTCTAGATTCTAGATTCTAGAGTCAAAAGCTTGAAGCGTGACTCACGGTTCATGTCCCAACCTTCATCAAATTTTATACATGCCATTTATGCATCTACTTGAATTTTCAAATGGATGATGACAATGACAATGACTACGACAATGACTATGTCTATGACGGTGAAAATGACAAGGAACAGGATGAAGATGAAAAAGATGACGAGACTGCTCAATTCTCCATCCCATGCTCACTCAATGCTCAATGCTCATTGCTCAACCCCATGATGTCAAGTGGAGAGCTTTGCATACTAATAATAATGACAAGGTTATAGCGGGATAAGACACTAAAACAAAGAGTGGAGGTGAGACATTCTCTTACTTCATTCAGAGACTTTCTTATGTACACTTTCTACATGTATGTAGACTGTAGAACGTAGAATATGAAAACCACGAATTGAGAGAACCCAAACCAAGCTTTTGAGCTTTTCGTCTATCTATCAGCATTTTACACATGCTTACAGTGGACTTTCTTTTAGATTTTCCTACAGATAGAAGATAGATATAGATAGATTCCATTCCATTTTGGAGAGGATCCAAACCTCAGACAGAAGAGTGCAAGACATTTTGCCATTGCCGTTGCCATTTCACGCCGTCCTCCATTTCCCTTTTCCCATTTGGTCGCTTTATCATTATAATTACGAGATAATGACAGCACAAAATGAAGAAAGTGAGGATGAATTTAATTTTTTTTGTACTAGAGAGAAAGTTCAACTTTCACTTGACTTGATTAATATATCTTGATTCAGCATGAAATATCAAATATCTCATAGATTATTTTATTTAATAAACAGTGATGCGTATGTAGCACAATACATATTCTACATTATAGATACACGTTATCCTACACAAAACCACAAGTTACGAGGAATTCACGGAACCACAATAATAATAATAATAATGATGAATAATGACTATTGGTTCATGTTTTTTTCTGCCCTGGAATTTTCATGTTCTGTGAAAAATGAACCGGTTTCCTTGTACTAAAAATTCTAAATTCTAAAGTCTGTGAAAAATATTTTAGTATTTTCTTCCGCACTTCCTCGACTAAATGGGAAGAGTGAACAGTGAACAAGTGTGTACATTTTGTGAATGCTATAATAAATAATGGAATAAAGAATAAACGTGTATATGAATGTGCGTAATCCATAAAAATTTGTTCATTCATTCATTTGACCTCGTAAACGTTCTTCCGCCCTCACAATTCATAAATATCCTACTTATTTATGTTTGTACATTTTTTGACCATAAACCATAAATAAACCATAAGCTTCAATGAGTTTTACTTTTACTTATTATTTTACTGTGGAGAAGGGAAATTATGAAAAATGACAACTAGTTATTATTTATCTCCTCTCTTTGCATGACATAGACATTACCATTAGCCTAGTATTTTTTCTACATATTAATTTATTAATTTTTCTTCCAAGTACATTGTAAATTGTACACACAGATCCATTTTTTTGCGTTTTGTGTACCATATTGCGTAAAATATGTCTATAATATTTCTGTAATCTATCTTAAATGTACAATGGAAGGATGTCGGCTGTCGCCTCAAACCAATAAGGGACAAACAGAACAAAACAGAATAAAACTCAAATGGACGGATGGATGGATGAAACGGGACCTTCTCGTCCTCATCCTCATCCTCTGCTGGTTTGCCCTCTTCATAGTCGTAAAAATGTAATAAAAGTGTATTTGCCTTCTCCCTCTTGAATCGTCTCAATTCTTAATACTTTTAAATACAAAGTGCATATGAAATACAAAAATACAGAAGAGACAGAAGAGACAGAAGTATCTGTACTTTGTAGATTGTGTAGATGGTACACTCTAATAATGTACGCGATAAAACCACGTATCTCCTACCTCGTACAACATGCACACTAAGAATACATCCACCCTCCAAAATCTACAATCTGTAGATAAAAGTACAGATGTAAAGTACTAGTTCAACAGCCTATACATGTAAGATGTAAGATGGAAAGATAGGACAGGAGAAAAGCAACAGAGAGAAAGAGAAAGAGATGGCACAAGCAAAGAAAACTCGTGAGTAAAGGTAAAACTATTCTTTGCACTTTTCTCTCCTCTCTTTCATACCTTTAAAAAGTTTTCCATTCTTCCATCTCAAAAAGTTTTCTCCCTAGTTCTTGTGGTGGATGCTGGATACTAAATACATAAACTTGTACAGTGTACGGTGTACGGAGTACGTGCTATATTATACGAATGTCAGCTAGAACTTTCCACTGTAAATATTTTGGACTCAAGACTCAATACTACTCAATCCACAACATAGAATACAGGAAATTTTCAATGTATCAATCTGTGTTACACAGAGATCCTGTGGCCTTGTTGATTATCATTTGTTTGTTGTCTCTTTTTCCTCTTCCACCATACACAAAAGGCTATAGCTAAAACTTTTATATTTACCTCCCCCTTCAGTGATAGTGTATACACTATACATTATACATAATATACATAATATGAAGGATGAAGAGACACAACTACCAGTAAATGAGAGGACACAATCACAAACAAAATATTACTTTTTGAAAACAAATAATTTTATACTTTGTAGTTTGTAGGAATAATGGAAATACTGGGAAGGAAATTTGAAATCTGTATTGTGTATTTTATGTATAGTTCATCATGTCCATGATATTATCATTTTCACCTCCCATGACAAAAGAGAGTGTCAATGATAGCTCTATAGATGGAAGATGGATATAGACATACATACATGTTATTGAGAATATATCTAGATTCAAATTCGCCAACAAAGGAAAATTGAATGAAACTTGATAGTTTTTCCAGGAACTCTAACTCTAGAAAACTCTGTAAAACTCTGTGAAACACTCGTCTTTTAAAAAAAGGTGTCACTAACTTTGAGAGCAGTTCTCTGGGAGTCTCATGGAAACATCTGTAAGGGGTTTCACAAATTTATTGATTTGTGTTCCTCAGAACGAATTTTTTTTATTTTTTGTTTGAACAAGAAGGATTCTGCACAATGTACAATGTACAAGGAGTCTTTTTATTCCATAAGGACCTTTCTAGAATTTACAATCTAGAATCTACAATCTAGGATCTAGATCCAAGAGATGACAAATAAACAGATATTTTTTTTTCAAAAGCTTTTGTGAGCACACCATTGAATTCAGACTTGTGTGTACAGAGCTTCTACAATGCGGAAGGGGTTTCAAGTATTTATATAATGTAGTACATGTTTACAGTGTACATTGTACATTCATAAAAGATAAAAGCATAAAAAATATTGTAAAAAACCACAAACTTTTTTTAAACTACTAACTCATTGATTGAAGCAGTTTATTAAAATCTGAACAGTCCCAAAGCATCCTTATGTTTAAATATTAAATATGCACAAAAAATCCTACTATGCAAATTTTGTTTATTCAGCACCTTTTATAGAGTCTAAATTTACTTATGTAGTCGAAAATCCAAATCCGGATCCAAATAAATACATATTACATATGAACAGAGACCAAAGTTGTGTGGTAAATCTGACTCTGACTCCGACTCCGGATCCGGATACAGATACGGAAAAGACTAATCAAATTAGAATTTATGGCTCTGCATCCTCACACACATTTATAGATACATGATCATACGATGGCTGGATCTGGATGTGGATCTAGAAGCGACAAATTCATTTTCCAGAGTGGTACTGGTTGGTGAAAGCCGAGTGGAGGTTGATCGGATCGGATATAAAATATAAAGATAGAAGTGTGTGATGAATAATCCCTGGTGAAAGTTTATCCACTGTACCATCATCATCATTATCAGCATCACCAGCAGCAGTAGCAGCAAGCATCCCACACTCTCTATTTATGAGTGCCTATGAGTAATAAGTATGAGCTACGTTGTACAATGTACACTGTACAGTGTGCAGACGTCACCTCATCTACAATTTATGCACATTTTCACTCTTGTCATCAAAATTTCACGTCCAAAGGATACAAAATACAGATACAGATGCCGATACATGGGAATACATGGAATGGAAAAGGCAGGAATAGACAAGCAAATAGAATAAATCTACAAATAAATTATAGGGTCGTGTTCGAGGCCAGGTTTGGAGTTTGGATTTTGGTATTTGGGATTTATACATTTTCAAATCCAAGTCCTGATAATAATAATAATAATAGTAAAGCAGTCTGAGCAATTTTATTGAGGATGGAGCATGCACATTGTACATTGTACATCTATACATTATGAACAAGTAATTTGAATATCAAAGTAGAGTACCTTTTCAACACTGTACAGAATTTCAAAGGACCCACAAAACCAAAAACCGTTGAATTTATTTTCACAAGACAAACACTGTTTGTTTCTGTTTCGTGCTTTGTGTAAACTGTACACACATAATTTATTTTTCAGAGCAAGTTCAGCTGTAGTATTTCAATCAGACAGAGGTAAATATATTTATACGTGTAAAATATCAGATATCAAATATCTCTAACCTCTAACCTTTAAATTAAAAATAGATGAAAATGACATTTAAAATTCAATAGTATTTTTGATACTCGGGTTTTTTTCTAGTTTTTCTTTATGGAAGAAGAGTTTTACTTTCTTTTCCTGTTTTTCCAGTTGAACCAAACCACGTAACCACGTGACACGTAAATCCTTTGAAAATGGAGAATGGAGAATAGAAATGGAAACCGCATAAATATTACGTAAATAAAACGTCGATAGCTCTCAACTCGCAACTCGCACAATACAATTTTTTCAAGTACTCACAGTTGAATGTTTGACGTAGAGGATGATGCCGAATAGAGAATGCCGAATGTAGAACTATGAACTATCTGTATTATTAACTTGGACACAATGAGAGTTCTTTCATGTTCAAATTTGATTTGAAATCAGTCAAGGATTGTTCGTTTGTTCACTTGTCGGTTTGACTTTGTCGGTGGAGAACTTGTATATTGTAGATTGTGGAACAGAGCAAATAGAGAATAGAGAATAATCAAGAACCAAGAACTAGCTGTATACTGTACTCTGTATACTGCACACTTTATATACTATCTATGAATATTACAACTTATTTTCTCTCGAGACTTGAGACTCTAGATTCGAGACTGTAAGATTAAGCCGAAAGTATTGCACATTGTACATTGTACATTGAGCATTGAGCATTGAGCATTGAGCATGGAAGGAAGAAAGAAAGGAATCATAGTCACAAAGTCAGTGTGAAAGAAATAGTTGAGAACAAAGGGAAAGAATTGAATGAATGAATGAATGAATATCTCAAATCTCAAGTGTATTTCAACTTTCAAGTGCATATCATGTGAATCTTTATTCATGAACGTGGTGGTTGATGGTAGTAGTGCTTAGTGCTTAAATACTCTTCTCCTTTTCCCTCTTTTGTGAAAACTTGTTCTCTCTTTTTCCATCTCCTTCTCCAGTTTCCAGTCTATTGATCTATATAATCTTTTTGTTTTTCTCTTTAAATTTTCCTCTGATTTCAAATCTTGCATCTTTCCATTCACTCACGAGATGCTCTTCTTTCATATCTCCAATTTTATAAATCCCTGATCAACCTCAATTTTCTACTTTTCATTCTTCCTTTTGTCTTCTCTCCGTCTGATAAAAAACTGCCACAATTCGCATAAAAGTACAAAGTAGAAAGCAGAAAGTAGAAATTTGAAATAGAACTGCTAGATAGGCTTTACTCTTCCCCACAGTTTTTAACACAGAGAGTTTTCAACTGTGGAAAGAAAGGAAAGTATCAACGTTTTGTAACATTGTTAGTTTATTTACCTTCATTGATGAATAAACTGAAAGGAGAATGAGCAGTATTATTTAGGTTTTAAGAGATTCAGTAAAGTTCTTTACAGCGCTGTCTGTTGAACATGTTGATTAGAATTTTGTCCCATCTTCATTTGAGATCTAGATTCTAAATTCAAGATATAAAGATCTTATACATATTGGTACAAGAAAATAAGAAGAAAAAACTGATTAAAAGTATTTATGTATCTCTGGACTGTGACCTTTGTTGCATTTACTGTATTATGTCGTAGTGTATTAAGTTAGGCTCTACTCCAGTTTCGGACTTAAGATAGAAAAGGTGGGTCAGGGTCTGTAGAAAAAGAGAGATAAACAGATAGTGATTTTGGGATTAGTTGTAAAAAATTTTGAAGAGGTTCATTGTGACAGCCCATGACACAGATAGGGAGAGACAGAGACCAGAGACAGAGACGCTGTGTCGATTGAAATTGAAATGGAATTCGTATTCGGATTTAGAGTTTGGAGCTTGGACTTTGGAATCTGGAATCCAAGGAGGTCCGTGTGCTCTGACTCTCTAACTCATCTCTGCTCGTCCTTTTTTTCAGAATCGTGAACAAAGTTGAAACTGACATTTATTGAAGGGAGACTGACAGTAAGTAAAAAGGAAATCATTGGATCTTTAGATTTCTTGTTCTCCCTCTGGTTGGTTTCGAGGTTGAAGCCAAGAGAGAAAGAAGAAAGATAGAACTAAAGGCAGAACCAACAAGACTGTATATTGTACATAGAGACATAGTGAATGGTGAAGCCCGACATAGAAAATAGGAAATAGAAGATAGAAGATAGACGAGGGAAGAGTGTGCAAGTGGCTGCATGATTTATATCAAGTTGGAATAGAACTACCGTTGGCTCTCCCCAAACAAGTCCAATCCGAATCCAAATCCTCCTTAGAAAATTCAATCTTTTTTATTGTCCCTCCTCATCTTTTGTAGTTGCCCTTCTCCCTTTTCTTTGGCATCTTCTTTTTTCTTTAATACTACCACTACTACTACAACAAATACTACTAGTAGTAGTTTTGGTCCAGCCACACACTACAGAACGAGCATGTATACAATGTACAATGTACGATGTACAATGTACTTTGACTCTGACTTTGTGGCCGCAAAGATTCAGACAAATGGACATGGTTTTGAACAAACATTCAACTTTTCGTTTCTGCTCCAAATCTGTTCTTTTTTCTGTCCAGACCAGTTCACTTCAGTTCAGCCCAATCCAGTCCAGTGCTGTACTAGAATTGAGCATGATTGTGAATGGAGCTTGGAGTTTGGAGTATGGAGCCGTGTTACTGCTGTCCTACTTGATTTTCATCTTTCTTCTCTATTTGAGACACATGATTGTAGAAATACTAAAAAGAATGAAAATCCGTAGACTACTGTACAGATATTATGTTGTATTCTGCGGTTTCTTATTGTTAGTCAAAATGCCAAAATGTTTATACTTGTATGTATCTACTTGATTTTTACAATCCACAATCCATTTTAACTTTACATTTACACTCACTCCTCCATCTTCCCTTTTACTCCATCGTAAAACAGTTGTAAAAAAAGTTGAGGAGGAATAAAACTCCATAGTGATTCCATGTACAATGTAAATTGGGCAAGCATTTTTTGTGATTTGGATTTCAGTTCCACATATTGGATTTTTCTTTTTTTTCTTTCCAGTTTTTCTTGAGTTTTTTCTACTATATTTTTGAGCAGTGGGATTCTTGTTTTATTCTTTTTAAATGGAAAATAGCAGTAGTCTTAAATCTAAATCTAAACGCTTACTCTAAACTTTAAACTGACCATGACATTTAAGTCTAATGACCAATCCTGTAAATAAAATCTAGGTCTAGCCTAAAAGTTGATAGAATAGAATTTTTAGAATTAAGTTTTTCATACAGGTGTAGTTTTAAAAGGCGTGTGCTGGTTTGGTCAGATTAAATTAAAGTAAAGCTTCGGCCTGTATAAAACGGTTTCTGTTTTTGAAAAGTATCTATAGATACTTATAGATGAGCACGAGAAGAGAGCGTGGTTCATTTTTCTACTACTGCTGACCAGGCAGAAACAATAGACAAAATAAATTTTTTGGCTGACAGTTGTTATGGCCAAGATATGATAATAATAATTCATCATTCATCATTTTTATGCTACCTGAAATAAAGCAAGAGAAAGGGAGAGGAAAGAGAGGGGAAAGAGTGCAGAATAGTATTTTCTCCCTGGTTGGCAGTGAAAAAGAAGAGAAAACAGGGAGCAGTGAAGCTGGTAGAAATCTTGAGTCATACTTTATATTTTCTGTGCATTTACTTTTTCTCGGTTCTTGGTATTTGGTCGTTGGTATTTGGAGAAAGAACCCATCTACAACTAGACAAAGATAAAAGGATACTAGAGGAGATAGGCAGACGGAGATGTGTAATCTGGAGGATTAGTTGTCGCCCATTGCCCAAGTCTTCTACTGTACTCTACTTTACTCTGGTATAGTTTGGCCTGGTCGGGTCGGGCTTGGCTTGGCCTATCCATTTTCCTAATGCTTCATCTAATGCAGTTAAGAAGGGGAAGGAAGTCTATGTAATGTGATCTTATCTTATTTTATTAGTGCAAAATTGTGCGTAGAAGGGACATTTTGTCTCCTTTGCCCTCTAAAAAGAGTAAAGAGTACAATGTACATTGTACAGTGTACAGTGTACAAGTACGAGTTCCAGTTCCAGTTCTCTTCCAAATGGCTCAGTCTCAAATTTTCCCTTGCCCCAAAGCTGCATCACATATTTCTTACAGATAAGAAGTTTCTTGCTTTTCTCTGCTCCTCTAACTGCTTGCATTATTCATTGTCATGAAAATCCAAGTGTTGAGTGTGCATCAGTTCAACGTAGCATAAGATTAAGACAAGTCCAAAATCTATCTCTTCAACCTCAAACCTGGACCAAGACCAAGATCAAGTACATGAACAAGAACAAATACAAGCACAAGTACAAGTACGCCCAACAAACAATGTAAATGTCCTGCTTATTCCAAAAAGCACATTTCTACAAATGTCTACAATATCTATTTTCTATAAATGTAACTGGAGCCAAAGACATTATAATAAAGTTGTTTCAGATAGAAACAGAACAAACACTTCCAGATAAATCTTACATGTTGTTCATCCTCAATCTTTATTTCTTTTGCTCACGAACTAAAAAGGTGGACAAATACAGTCATTCGTCATCAGAGATAGTAAAAAAAATTGCAAAAATTATGTAATGAAAGATGATAAATTCTATATCTCAGCCTTGCACACAATTTTCTCTAGACTCTACACTGTACAATGTACAATGTACACTGTAACCTCGAAACTAAAAAAACCGATAATAAACTGTGATAATAAAAACTGCACAGAAATCCTCTTACATGAGCTTCTTAGGTATTGGTAATTGGTATTTTTAAAGCAAGTGAAGGGTACACAAAACGATTACACTGGGAACAGTAGAATGAGGTAAAAAGAATTAGAACCAGAGGTAAAATGCTACCACGTTCTACTTTCTACTTTCTTCAATTTAATCTGCACTATTTAATGAAAGTTTGCAAGTGGAGTTATATAGTTGAAAGAGAAAGTATTTTACGACTCTTTTTCACCCACATTCACATTTTTACTCTAAGTTCTACATTCTACATCATCTCTGTACTGTACTGTGATTCTCCACTGCTGCGTAAATACTCATGTCTCATGTCCAAAACACATTTTCTCATCTTTTCGACACAACACAAAACTCGAGACGGGTTTCTCATATAAATTCGTACTCTTCTCCCCTATTTTAGTCGGAACAGATAATAAATTCCAGTTTTCAAAATACCACAAGTAAGAGCGACCACTCTAAAAATTCAATTCAAATTTTTCTATTATTACTTTTTTTCCCTCGTAGTTTTTATATTTCATACATTAAACGGTATACACTTTTAAAAAAATACAGTAAGCAGTCTGCGCTCCGTTCAAATCAAGAATCAAGGGAAAGCCCAAACTTTCTTCATAACTGAATTTTAAATTCTGAAATTCCTTTCTTTATGTTGCGAAAGTGTCCTGAATGCTGAGATTTGTTTCTTTTACTTGCTTTCCTCTGGTCTGGTCTTTGTTGGTCTAGCTCAGGTTGCTTCCCCAGCAGCTCATTTTAGTCGTCAAGGAAATATGAATAGCTTTTATAAAATACAGAACGAAATAAAGGGAAGTGCAGTGGTCATGAATGTACAATGTACACAGTATACAGTATAATACATAATATGCATACCAAGTGTAAAAGTTGTACTTTCTCCTGACTTTTGCATTGGCCATCCAGCTTTATGTACTTTATATTACATTTATATTGTACATTGTACACATATTGAATGGGGATGTGAAACGTTGAAACGTTTGTACAAACGGACAAAAGGACTATCTTTTTTTAAATACACAAGGATTTTGCAAATGCAAAGTGCAGATGGGCGAGCGAATTTTCCTTCCTCTTTCTTTTCTTTCCCTTGAATCGTGTTCTGTTCAACTACCGTAAAATCTCTTTTTGTATCGCAGCCTCTAATAGTGGCGCCTCCCGTTTGATTTACATGGCGTACATAATGAAGTTTCCAATAGTGTCGCAGCGATACAAAAAGAGATTTTACGGTATTCAACTGTTTAACGTTCCAACGTTCTAATGTTCAAACATGAGTAAAACCAAAACTAAGAGGAGAGTGCAAAAATGCGACGTGCATAAATGAACAGATCCAGACCCAGTTCCAGTTCAAGTTCCAGTTCTAGTGGCAGATGTAGAAATAGAAATAGAAACAGAACCAGAACCAGATCTACTAACTATGGTAAAACCAGCATTCACAGTCATGGACAAGAAAAAATACAAAGAGGAGCAGAAAAACGGATACAAGAACCAGACAAGTATGGAGTATGGAGATGAGCAAAGAAAGAAGAGAGGAGAAAAATGTGTGCTGGAGAGAAATCGTGGACACCATAAATTCTGTTTCTGGTATTTTTAACAATTTCAACACCAATTCAAGCCAACTCGCCATCCATTCCACCTCGGATTTGTCAAATAATAAATAAAAATTTCAAGCCTTTTCTTTTTATTCTTACTTCTTTTGCAAACAACACAAATGCTCCCCAGTACAGCGTAAAGCAGAGCGCAAGAAGCACAAAACACAGAAACATGGGTAGCACGTAGAACGTCCAATGTACAATGTAGAATGTGCAGTGTACAGAATAGGAAAGAGGGGGAAGAGGACCGAACAGACGTTGTTTATTTTTTGATTTACTAACGTTCTTAATCTTTTTAATAGCGTTTGTGCGACAAGAGAGAGAGTGAAAAAGACGAAGAGTGGTGGAAAATTCCTAGTAAAGTAGTCGAGTGAGTCGTGCAGCAAGTTTTATAAAACAACAACAACAACAAGAATAACAGCATATGCATCTGTATCTGTTTCTGTATTCTGTGCGGACATCATTCGTGTACAAATTCTTGATTCTCGAGTCTTGATTCTTGATTCTTGATGGTTCTGAACTTGAACAAAGTTTCTCACTTTTCAAAGGAATACATTACTCTATTCATAAAAGTAATATAAAATTCAAAATTTTGAATTCTGGAGGCAAAGTTAAAATAATTCTTACACTGGATGAAACATTCGAAGCCTTAACCAAAATTTTGTGCCCTAGGTAACTGCTTTACATGTTATCTTTTATAATATTCTACAGTCACATGCTCAATGCTCAATGCTCACATGTGCAAATTATTAGATGTGCAAATTTATGGCCAAGCACACACAATACAACCTCGACTTTGAAATAACGCCTTATTTGGGAAGTAAAATTTCATTATGTATCTTTTTCAGTCTTCAATTGTACATTGTATATTGTACATTATGCATCTTTATTAACTGCAAAACTTTTGCATAAGGCTTAATTCTAATGTAAGCTCACTTTATAGTGTATAATGTACAATGTACAAAAGTAAATAAATTCATGCAAATGTTTTATTTTAAAATGTAAAGCATTGCATTGTAACAGTAAATTAAGTCAAGATGTGTAGCTTATTATAAATGTACATTGCATCTATAAATTTTAAAGACTTGTGGCTTCTCATTTTCTTGGGCATTTTTCATTTCAAGAATCTAGTGAACTGTGATTTTTCCATGAAGTTCAACCTCTTTACTGTTTACACATCATTTTTAATATGGAGCTAATTGTGTTGAGATTTGTAATCAATAGTGATGATTTTCAAAAATGCTGTAGTTTTAGAGTTTTTATGCTTGATAAAAAATGAAAAGGATTCAATGTGTTGAGTTTCAAGTGTCGAGAGTTGGCTGTGGGTTGCCAATTGTGGATTGTCGATTGTCGATTGGGAGGTTAAATGTCTGTCCTAATTAGCTAGCAAAAAAGGAGGCTGGATTTACTCTATTAGCAATCCAAGATTCAGCCTCCATCTAAAACCACGAGAGGCTTACTTAATCGATAAACAATTCGATATCTTTTCTTGTTTTCTCTAGCTTTTGGATTATCTAAAATCGAAGATGTAGAGGAGAAAGAAAAAAAGGCAGAAAGTTAGATAATGAAGCTGGCTGAAAGAAGGACAGAGAGAGCGAAAGAAACAAAGAAGAATCCTTTATCTTTGTTCCTAATGACGATGCTTGGAACATAAAAATAGCAATGCAATTCCAATTACATCTCATTATTCCCTAATACTCAATGCTCAATACTCGGTTGTAGCAACTTGCAAAAAGGATTGCACATAAAATTGAGATTTGGCAAAACTAAAGTATTTTGTGTCACTGTATTTACCAATTCAAACCACGAATTCGACTACTGTACTTTTTTTCTTGCGTTTTTGTGTATTTTTTGTGCAAATTTCCCTTCCTTTGCACAACATTATACATAGCATTAGGATTAATTTATAGTTTAGAGTAGTATAAACTAATAAAGGTGAATTCCGTGGTTGGTTGTATTACTCGTGGAGCTTGATTTTATTCAGCTTGCTTCTTTAGATTTTACAAGTAAAGTTAGGCCAAGTCTACCCCTTTGCTCTGTATGCTTTGCTCTTCATTTATGTATCTAAATAGTGGAAAATTTATCACGGGCTTATTACTTAAAGATGAGTGGGTTGATTCTTTCCCTTTGCCTTTCATTCAGTTGCACTGACTGACTTCCTCCTCCTAAATTAGAGAGAAAGTGAAGGAGAGGGATAAAAAGAGTGGGAGAGTCAGAGAAAGAAGGGAGGAAACGCAAGCTAAAATGGTGGCAAATCCTCATCAACGTTTGTTCATGTGTAAAGGAATTCCTTCAATTTGTATGCATCTGGCTGTGGACTAAAGGCCATTTATTTCCAGTGGTGGAGCACACTCATTTTGACTTGAGACTTGACTAAACTTGACTTGACTCGTAACATTTAAAGTCCTTTCCCGTTTCCTCTACACTCTGCACTAAACACTCTACATACTTTCTCTTACTTAAAGAGGTGAGTGTTGGAGAAAAGGAGGAATATAGATAACACACAATACACTACAGCAAGAAAACAGGATGAGATAAACACAAAGTTACAATAGTATTTCCTGTACACTGTATACACTGTACAATGTACAGTGTCTTGTTCGTGCTTCATTGTACATTGAACACTGAGCACAGAACACTACACATTTTCCATTGTACATTGACTTGATACATTTTCTTGGTAGTTTAAAACTTTGTAAAGATACAGAATAAAAAGGGATGAATGAGGACAAAAGAATGCTCAATCCAAATACAAATACGAATATGAATACGTGTAACATGTAATATTATATAAACAGCTTCTCTTCTGAGTTTCTAGAATCACTGATAAAATACATGTAAAACGACTAAACTTTATGTACACATCAAACAACAGAGTTGAATACTTTGCTACTTCTTTTTTCAGCTTTCCCCCGCTTTCTCCTGCACAATTTGCACATACTTTTAGGGAGGTTGGTCACCAGTATTCGCTTTTACTTTTACTTTTGCTTTTGCTTTTCCTGTTTCATTTGTTCTATCAGTAGTACTAAAATTTCTGGAAATTATAAACGTGGAACAATGAGCAATGAACGGAGGACAGAGAACAGACAAAGGAAAGGAGAAGAGACGTGAGAGACAAATTCCAAATTCCATTCCATTTCAGCGAAAAAGAGAGTAAACAAAAAAGGAATGAAAGTAACATGAAACAAATGTACATTGTATCGTACACCACATCACATCCCCATCACATCAACAGTCAACAGATCACACGCGTCCTCATTGTGTGACGCAACGTGGTCCCAAAACACAAAACACAAAACATAAACCAGCCCTCTTTTTCATTCCCTTCTCTTCTAAAACAAGATAAATCTCGTCTGATAAAATATCTGCATACTTGCTCAATCCAATCCTAAAAAATATTATCTAGCTTTCATTTCTTCCTTATCTTCCGTTTTCTCTTTATATAAAAAAAATATTATAATACTTTGAACTTTTTTTGTTTGCCCATTCCTTATTTTCCTTATACATAATAAATAAAAAACTACAAATAATGTGTAATAAATAAGCTAAAGTAACTCATGTGAATTACACATAAAATTTCAACACTAGATTTTAGAACGACTTTGAACGAAAATCAAAAACAAGACAAAAAAAACTTCTGGAAAACAAAAGTGATATACGGTTTTGAATTTTTATAAAACTACAACTCTGGCAGACACAGAAACAGAAACTATTAAATTAAAGTTACAAATCTAGTGTTTTTTACATGAAGATGAACAATGTACATAGTTAAACGGTTGGAATATCAGCAGTGCTAACGGCGGAGATTTGGACGCTGTAAACATGTGAAAATGTGAAATGAAATGATTATAACGCCATGGATTTTTGAAGGAAGGGCGCGTTAAATTACTTTACAGCCCTACTTGTCAATTTTCAGTTTCCAGTTTTCAGTTCTCAGTTTCAAAGAGTTGGAAATTTTGTGCCTCAGTCTGCCTCAGTCTTTCACAGCCTGGGTGAAAAAATTGTAATGTGGGTAGAAAATGGAAAAGCAAGAGAGTCTCAAGCAGACTCGAGCAAACGAGAGAAAAAAAGAGTGGAAGGAAGACGAACGACGAAATGGTGGTAAAATATTTTGGACCATCATAAATTTGGAAGGCGACTCGCGTAATGGAGACGAAAATAGAGAAAATAGAGAAATGGTCGGAAAGAAAAAGAAAGAGAGAGCGGAAAGGGATACGATGCCTCAGACAGCAAAACCGAAACCGAAGCCCAAGTCGAAGTTGACTTGACTACACAAGAGGAGAGAAAACTGCGCGTGGAAATATTATTAAGGAGTGCGAGTGAAGAAAAGCTGTAAGAGAGAATGAGACAGAGAGAGAGAGAGACAACAGCAGTAGAAATGAGCAAAGTAAGAAAATACATAGAGGACGACGGGGCAAAAAAGGACCACGGACAAAATTAGATTTCTTGACTAAGCTATAAGTTTTTTGACAAAGGTGTCAACACAAAAAACAAAGCTGACACTATGAGGATTAGTTTGTGTGTTTGATCGAAACATGGCTGCCGTTTATAACAAAGTTATAGCCATTTCAAAAAAAA